>PVIU01022240.1:0-29794 GCA_004026605.1 Ondatra zibethicus | reverse complement strand
CTCCCTCCCCCATTCTCCTTCTCCCACCCCCACTCCCACCCCTACCCCCACCCCTATGCTCCCAACATTTGCCTGGTGATCTTGTCTGCTTCCAATTTCCAGGAGGATCTATATGTTTTTCTTTGGGTTCACCTTGTTATTTGGCTTCTCTAGGCTTGTGAACTATAGGCTCAATGTCTTTGTTTATGGCTAGAGTTCACTAATGAGTGAGTACATACCATATTCATCTTTTTGGGTCTGGGTTATCTCACTCAGGATAGTGTTTTTTATTTCCATCCATCTACATGCAAAATTCAAGATGTCATTTTTTTTTTTTTACCACTGAGTAGTACGCTAATGTGTATATATTCCACACTTGCTTTATCCATTCTTCCATTGAGGGGCATCTAGGTTGTTTCCAGGTTCTGGCTATTACAAATAATGCTGCTATGAACATAGTTGAACAAATGCTTTTGTAGTATGATTGGGCATTTCTTGGGTATATTTCCAAGAGTAGTATTGCTGGATCCTGAGGTAGGTTGATTCCCAATTTCCTGAGAAACTGCCACACTGATTTCCAAAGTGGTTGCACAAGTTTGCATTCCCACCAACAATGGATGAGTGTTCCCCTTACTCTACATCCTCTCCAGCATAGGCTATCATTGGTGTTTTTGATTTTACCCATTCTGACAGGTGTAAGATGGTCCAACTTTGTGGCATACAGGCTTCTGTAGTAAGACCTAATGATTCTCTGAGTTTCCTCAGTGTCTGTTGTTATGTCCCCCTTTTCATTTCTGATCTTGTTAATTTGTGTGTTCTCTCTCTGCCTTTTGATTAGTTTGGATAGGGGTTTGTCAATCTTGTTGAGTTTCTCAAAGAACCAGTTCTCTGTTTCATTGATTCTTTGGATTGTTTTCTGTGTTTCTATTTTGTTGATTTCAGCCCTCAGTTTGATTATTTCCTGTCTTCTACTCCTCTGGGTGAGTCTGCTTCTTTTTTTTTTTTCTAGAGCTTTCAGCTGTGCTGTTAAGTCTCTAATGTGAGCTTTCTCTGTGATTTTTTTTTTTTTTAATGTGGGTACTTAGTGCTATGAACTTTCCTTTTAGCACTGCTTTCAGTGTCCCATAGGTTTGGGTATGTTGTGTCTTTATTTTCGTTGAATTCAAGGAAGACTTTAATTTCCTTCTTTATTTCTTCCGTGACCCAGGAGTGGTTCAGTAGTTGACTGTTCAGTTTCCATGAGTTTGTAGGCTTTCTTAGGGTAGAATTGTTGTTAAATTCTAACTTTATTCCATGGAGATCTGATAAGACACAGGTGGCTACTGCAAATTTTGTATCTGTGAATGTTTGCTTGGTTACAGAGCATGTGATCAATTTTTGAGAAGGTTCCATGAGATCCTGAGAAGAAGGTATATTCTTTCCTATTTGGATGGAATGTTCTATAGATGTCTGTTAAGTCCATTTGATTCATTACCTCCATTAGTTCTCTTATTTCTCTGTTAAGTTTCTGTCTGGTTGACCTGTCCATTGGTGAGAGAAGAATATTGAAATCTCCTACTATTAGTGTGTGGGGTTTGATGTGTGCCTTGAGTTCTAGTAATGTTTCTTTTACATATGTGGGTGCTTTTATATTAGGGGCATAGATATTCAGGATTGAGACTTCATCATGATGAATTGTTCCTGTTATGAGTATAAAGTATCCATCTCCATCTCTTCTGATTGATTTTAGTTTGAAGTCAATTTTGTTAGGTATTAGTATAGCCACACCCGCTTGTTTCTTAGGTCCATTTGATTGAAAAAACTTTTCCCAACCCTTTACTCTGAGGTCATGTATATCTTTATGGTTGAGATGTGTTTCTTGTAAACAGCAGAATGTTGGATCCTGTTTTCGTATCCATTCTCTTAACCTGTGCCTTTTTATAGGTGAATTGAGTTCATTGATATTAAGTAATATTAATGACCAGTGGTTGTTAACTCCGGTTATTTATTTTTTTTTTTTTGGTGGTAGAGTTTGTGTGTTTCCCTTCTTTGAGTTGTGCTGGTGGAGTGTTGTTAGATGTCTATGTTATTATGGGTGTTGTTGGCTTCCTTGGGTTGTGGTTTTCCTTCTAGTACTTTCTGTAAGGCTGAGTCTATGGCTACATATTGTTTAAATTTGTTTTTGTCCTGGAATATCTTGTTTTCTCCATCGATGGTGAAAGAAAGCTTTGCTGGGTATAGTAGTCTGGGCTTGCATCCATGGTCTCTTAGTGTTTGCAGCACATCTATCCAAGACCTTCTGGCTTTCATGGTTTCCATAGAGAAGTCAGATGTAATTCTGATAGGTTTTCCTTTATATGTTACTTGACCTTTTTCCTTTGCAGCTCTTAATATTCTTTCTTTATTCTGTATGTTTTGTGTTTTGATTATTATATGGCGAGGGCATTTTTTTTTTGATCCAATCTATTCGGAATTCTGTATGCTTCTTGTACCTTCATAGGAATATCCTTCTTTAGGTTGGGAAAGTTTTCTTCTATAATTTTGTTGAATATATTTTCTGTGCCTTTGAGCTGTAATTTTTCTCCTTCTTCTACCCCTATTATTCTTAGGTTTGGTCTTTTCATGGTGTCCCAGATTTCCTGGATGTTTTGTGTTAAGAATTTGTTGGATTTGCTGCTTTCTTTGATCAATGAGTTTATTTCCTCTATAGTATCTTCAGCATCTGAGATTCTTCTATTTCTTATATTCTGTTGGTTATACTTGTCTCTGTAGTTCCTATTTGTTTACCCGGATTTTCCATATCCAGCCATCCCTCGGTTTGTGTTTTCTTCATTGCCTCCATTTCAGTTTTCAAGTCTTGAACTGTTTCCATTACCTGTTTTATTGCTTTTTCTTGGTTTTCTTCAGTATCTTTAAGGGATTTATTCATTTCTTCTAAATTTTTGTTAGTCTTCTCATCCATTTCTTTAAGGGAATTTTTCACATCCTGTTTACTGATCTCTATCACTTTCATAATGTTACATTTAAAGTCGATTTCTTCTACTTCTTGTGGATTAGGGTGTTCAAGTCTTCCTGTTTCATGTTCACTGGATTCTGGTGTTATCATGTTGCTTTTCAGGTTGTTGGAGGAATTCTTGCATTGGTGGCTGTCCATCTCTTCCTTCAAATGTGGTCAGGAGAGTCTTGGCAGCTTGGTCCGATCTTTGCTGTGGCTAACTGTGTACTTGGGGATTTTTCTTGTTCTGCCCTCTCTTGGGTCCCCTCAGCACTGGAGTTGGCTCTCATATCCCCTCAACCCTGAAGTAGGCTGTGGTGGTGGATCTAAGGACCCCGCAGATGGAAAGGAGTGCTTGGGGGCAAGATGGGATGGGATAAATAGAGAAACCCAGTAGCTGGGAAAAAGCCCCGCTGAATGGCCAGAAAGTTTATGGGATTGGATGGTGCCTGTACGCCATTCCCTGGGCATCTGGCCGGCCAGGTGAGCACACACTTACCCCTCTGGATGGATCTCCTGGTACAGGAGCAGGGCCACTTGCTGGCCAAGGACGTTGCTGACAAAAGGACAGGCTTGGTAGGTGCAGGCTTGGTGGAACAACAACAAAAAAAAGACAAATGAAGTATATTTAGATGAATGAATTTCCCATATTCATATCTTAAAGTAGTTTGTTCTTGGCTTTCTTAGATTTCAAATTAAGAATCTCAGCTCTTGAGGAGCCCCTCAGAAACCATATACTTTAAAGAAGAACCCAGATTCTTCACTGGCAAAGATTCAACCATGTGTCTTTCGTATTTACCATCTTGTTTCTTTTCTCCATTTTATAATATTCAAGAAAAATTTAACATATATCTTCCATCCAAAAGAATGTCAACTAAGAAACCTTGTTTGCCAACAGTAGAGGGAGTTCCCCTAACCTGCAATGTTTGACTTTTGTCTCATTAACATTCTGAGAGTTGCAGAGACTAAGGGCAGGAGGAAAAGCTCAATGGAGATATAGTATGTGAGCTCAAAATGCTAATTATAGTTTAGGAAAAGTCTTCTAGTTCCTGGCTCTTCTCCAGCAGCCAAACAGTTCCCAAATTCCAGAGGAAGCCCTGAGAAAGGAACTTTTTCAGGAGTAATTGCCATGTAAATTTCCCTGATGAGATCAAAGCAAGCATCCCTGGGTGATGTTCGGTTCCATTTCCTTTCACCTCTGGGGAGCATCCCACTGATGCAATTTAGGGACTGTGATCAACCAAATACTTGTCATAATTTCATAGTCAAAGTGTATTTACACGCTTGTTGTTATGGTGACCATCAATAATATCAATAGAAGTCTGTCTAGTTGAAACAGATGAATGGAACATGTAAACACAGACAAGAATAATCACTTCAGATGTCAACATAGAAAAACATAAACACAATGGTGTGTATGCTAGTTTTCACCTTCTACTGCACCCAGGCAGTCTCATCTCTGCTCCATTCCTGTCTGAAATTCGTTGACTTCTCTAGTGGCTGTGCAAATAGGTAGGGAATGGAGAGAGGTTTCTTTTTACTGCTGAAATGAAGAAGAAAATAAACTTACCAGGAGTTCAGTATTTGCCAAAACAAGGATCCCCTGTATGATATTTGTACATTGTTCACCAATTAAGGTCATCAGGAGCCACATTGTCTACAAAGCTTGTTTTTATTAAGTATTCATTTTGTACATGTTGATGACTGAAACAGTCCTTGATTTCAGCTGGAGGGTAAATGGACACAATGGCCTGGTGATCGCTGCATTCAATCAGATTCCTTTTTAAAATGGATGACTACCTTAGGGACTATCCTGGCAATCTAATGAGATAATGTAAGCAAAGCACAATGGTATTGTTAGGCCCAGATCACAGAGTCCCCCCAAAACCAACTAGGAGACCGAGTCCTGTATGTAAAAGCAGTCTTTATTCTTCTTCAACTTCACACACGGACTCTCTGTGTGTCCAACATATTGGCGCAGTTGGAGAGCTCCGAGCTCAGTTGGGGCAGAGTCTTTATTACAGCAGAGGTTAGGGTGAGGGATTTCTAAGGTTCAGGACCCTGACTGGCTGACATTTGTCTAGGAGTGCCCTGCTGAAAAGCAATGGGTGTGTGCTGGCAGTTGATCCTATCTACAATGGATGTAACGTTAGGAATTTCCTTTGGATGGTCTGTTCCTGGGTGGTGCCTGGGTGGTCTCAGTTTGTGGTCTTTCTTGGAACCAGGTATTGCCTTAGGGCAAACTATTGAGATTCTGGCCTCTGTTGAGCTTGTCACGGATGGGTCCTACAGTATTAGTTCTTAGCAAAAGAGATTCCATCAAAGTCTTTCTCATAATGTAGTCATGGACTTTGAAGTTAGCTGAAAGTCATTGCTTTCATCTTCCAGCTACGGAATACTTACAAAACTTCCTTGGGCAAGTTTTGTAAATATTTCTCAGCCTCAAATGAATTTCCTCTTCTGCAGACTAAAGAGATTAACAGTGTCCACATTATATGATGATTGTGAGAATTAAATGACACTGTGTACCAACAGTGCTGATCTCAGTCCTTGGCCTTGATCAAGCCTTTACTAGGATACAATAAGCAGTAGCGGTTGCTGCTATTGCTTGTAATGGAGCGTTATACTATCACTTTGGGGTGCCTAGGGTGTGGGAAAATAGGGTTATAGCAAAGCACTGGTTGAGAAATGCTTTAGTGACATGTTTTGGTGCTGAACATGGTTGTGCAGCTAACGTACGATGTATGTGCATCTTCCGCCCATTCAGCTTTGGTCTGTCTGCTGCCTCAGCAGATTCTCAGTTTGCAAGCACTAGTTCTTGGAAAGTCTCTCTGGCTTTTAAATCTCACTCTCAAAACCCCACGTATGAATGAGTGTTATAAGTAATCAGATTATCGTATTTGTTTATTTGCTGTGTTTTAATGAAAGCATTGCATGTATGGGGATCAGGAAACTTTTGGGGTGTTGCTTCTCTCCTTCCATCTTCTTGAGGCAGAGTTTCTCTTGTCTCTGTGTTGCTCCCTCCAGGCTGTGTGGCCTGCAAGCTTCTGTCTGACTGTCCTGTCCCCTCATCTTGCTGCACAGGATACTAGGATGACAGCTGTCCCCCAGTGCACCTGGCTTTTTATGTAGGTTAGGGGATTGGAGCTCAAGTCATCCGGCTTGCACTGCAAATGCTGTCAGTCACTGGGTCATTTCCTCAGACCTATCTAGTTCTTTGTGTATGAAGTTTTCTCTAAAACATCTCTAGTTTTTAATCACCTTTTTTTAAAAAAAAAAAAGAAAAGAAAAAAACCCCAAAGCTTTGCACTATCTTCCATCAGCTTTGCTCTTTCCCTTTACTAGAGCCTTTGTTCTAGATGTATGGACTATTTACTAGTCAGAAAACTTTTCTGCTGCGGAGGAGAATGAGATGCTATTAACCTGACAATGTCCAATCATACTGTTCCGCTGGTGGAGACCTTGATGCTTAATCACCCTTTCTTCTAACTTTCTTTCCTCCCTCAAGTAAGAAAACACATTGGTTTTAAAGATAACCCACTGTTCCTAACTTTTTTTTTTTTAAAGACTTCACCAGGAGGTTTATCCAAATCCAGATTTCTCCTAAAAATACACTTAGAGTAATTTAGGCTTTTTCTCGTGGTCTTCCCAACTATTTTGATCTCTAGCCACTGCCCAGTTCTAGCCACTCCCAGATCCTAGGTATTTATTATAGTTAGCTGTATTAGTTATCTGCTCATACAATTACCCCAGAACTTAATGACTTTGAATAACAAACACTACCATGATTTTTGTGAGTACAGAATCAAAGTCTTGCTTAGTTAGCTATCTTTGTTTCAAGGTCTCCCTCAAACCTGCCAACACATTTCTGGCTAGTGCCTCATCTCATCAGAAAGCTTGGTTGAGGCACAATCCATTCTCAAGCTCACTGTCCTTGTTGACAGAAGTTCTCCATGGGCTACTGGCTACTGAACTGAGGGTTCAGTTCCTCACCAACGGTTGCTTGGAGGTCTTCATCAATTTCTTGCTGTATAGGTATCTCCAATGGTTCCAGTCATAGTACTGGAGCTGGTTTTAGTTAGATTAAATAAAAGAGAACATTGGTTGCAAGGTTCTTATTTTTAACCTAATCTTGGAAGGTATATATTATTATGTTTTTTTTTAATTCTGGGTTAACTGTGAATTTCAGGGTCCATCACACACTTAATCCTCCAGATACAAGGAGCTACAACTTCATGAGTACGAAGATATGGTGATCCCTAGGTGTCATGTTGGTGACTGGCTTCCACATACAGTCATCATTTGCTATGAGTCAGGTAGAGGGAAGGAATAGGGTCTACAGAAACTTAGAGATAAGTCAACAGTATGCCTTGATTCCTCGATATCTTTCCAAGAGCTAACTGGGGGAGTCAAATGTATTGCTGGTCTCCAGTTTCCATGATACAGTCTTACAATCTGTGTAATAAATGATGGTTGTTTTTCTTAAGATATCTTTAATGATTTCTGTCTCTTGCCACTGGAAAAGCCTTGACTGAGGCAGGGCTATGCCCATCATAGTCCTGTGATCCTGCACAAATCTAGGTCATATCAGAGTCTTAATTATGGTTGAACTAATTAAAAAAATTCTTTTTTCTAGGATATTCTTAGGAAGCCAAGGATGGGGACACCTTAAATCTAAGTGAGCACCATCAGGAATAACTTCTGTTTCAATGAGTGGTGTCAAGCATAGAATCAATGAAACCAAGAGGTTAGGCCAGACCAGAGGTTAGGTTGTGTGAGTTCCTTATTGTTCTGTTTTTGTTCACTTCTCCAGTTTTTGTGTGAGGGGAGAGTCACTGCTGTGAGCCTCTACATTCCATGCATAGACTACAGTGCTGGGGGAGATGCTGAGGCTGTAATAACTGGGGGAGAGAAGAAAAAGCTGCCCACAAAGCATTCCTTGCTGCAAATAGTCTGAGGCTGAGGCAGGGGCCTTTATCATTTGTCTCAGTTTGGTCCGATGTGTTTGAGAGTTTCATTCTTTGACTTTTCACCGCTCCTCCTGTGCTAGGGTCTGGCTTTGTGGTCATGTGGACTGACTGTGCAGTATTCAAACATTTCATGTTTTTGGCAACATGTGGAAATTCTTTTGAGCACCACTGCGGCTCGTTGTCAAAGATAATCCTTTCAGGAATTCCTTGTCTGGCAAACATGGTCTTCAATGTTGGACTCTTGTGGTAAATTGGTATTGTTAAGGCATTCCAGGCCTGCAATTTTTATTGTAGTTATTCTCTTTAATGATATAGTCTCCATTACATTTTCTTCTAGATAAACAAACTGGTGCCAGTGTTCTGTAGTAGTCTGGTTCTAGAGTTTTGAGATGTAATTAATTAATATATACTATATTATTATAGTATGTACATCTTTCCAGTGAAGTTAGAAATTTGCTGATGTGTTGGTCTATTTACTAATCCAACTGCTAAAATGTAAGAGTTGCCCATTGGTGGTAGCGTAACACTCTTCCTTGAACTGTGGCGGAGCTGGAACACTCCTAGAGACCAGGGCAGTCAGATTTAACCGATCCAGTTCTTGGACAGGACTTGTATTCCTGGCCCCTCTACCACACTATTTTTAGCTTCAGCTAGTCTATTGTTAAACTGTAGAAGCCAAAAGAAGTGGAACTTAACTTTTCAATGAACATACAAGTACTCTCTTATTTCAACTAATATTCCATTTCAAAAAAAAAACCAAACAAAATAAAAAACAAACAAACCTCCAAAGGTATTAAATTCACATTTCCTTAGAAACCAAATGTAACTTAATGTTCCCTAGTTCTCCAGACTAACCAGTCTTGGCATTTCTTTAGCATTTGAATGACAATGATTGGATTCCCTTGAGTTATGTGGCGGTAGGAAGTTCAGTGCTTTAAATATTTCTGAGAATGTTTAGATTGCACCAGGAATGACTGGCTATCACATAGTTACTCATTTGCTCTCTCCCATAACACAGACACGCCAGCCAGACCCATCCCACTAGCCTTTCCACCAACAGTGTGATTTGCATTCTCTTTCCCTCCCCTCTGTGTGGTTACATGACTAGCTAGATACATATTTAGGTTTTTAATTTCATTTTCTTTTTACATTTTTGGAAATGAGTTTTTGAAATTTCTTGCAACTATGTGCATGATCCCAAAGTTGAATCCATAAAACAAGACATATTTAGAGAAGTCCTGAATATCTTCATTCCACAGCATTCTTCCATGTAATTAATTCTGAAAACTATGATTTATCTCTCCATTTTTCTGTTTGCGTTACGAATCTATTGCATGAGTCTGTTTTGCTATGTATTTTTTAGAGTTAGAATTTTACTATAATTACTGGTGAATAAATTCATTTTTCATATTTCATTTCTAATGTGGACATGTTGTATTGTTTTCTTGTTGAACTGAAATGTCCAGGAATTCTAATGTGAGGTTGCACCAAATGATGAGTGTTAAATTTCAAACCCAGGACAAAAAACTGAGGTACCTATGTAATATATCAAAGCAAACTTGGCTGCCTGTTCTTCCAGCAACCCCCAATTCTTACCTACCTGATACAGGGTATGAATCACAGCATTCCCTGCCCTCTACCCTGAATTCTCCTGCCCAGGGGCTGGGCTGCCCTTCCTCCAGAGCTCTTCCCTATATAACCCAGACATTTGGTTCTTTGAAGAGAATGAGGGAGGAAGAGAGGGAGGCTGATGCCCTCGGGGCCAGTCAGCCAGGCAACTGCCTGTCAGTCAGACATGGAGGAAGCAGGAAAGTAAGACATACAGAATGAAAGAAAGATAAAAGGTCCTGAGACAAACATAAATGAACAGAAACCAGTTAAATTAAGTTATCAGAGCTAGTGGGACAAGCATAGATAAGGCTGAGCATCATATAACAGTAAGTCTTTGTGTCATGCTGGAGTTCAAGAAAGTGGGCTGACAGTTCAAGAAAGCCTACTAAAATCTTTTGGTAAAGGATGTGGGCTGGAATTTCTTCAGTGAAACAATTTTAAGGTACAGATTAAAATTTTAAATTGGCAGCCAGGCGGTAGGGGCACACATCTTTAATCCCAGGACTCAGGAAGCAGAGGCAGGAGGATTTCTGTGAGTTTGAGGCCAGCCTGGGCTACAGAGTGAACTAGAACTGCTATACAGAGAAATCTTGTCTTGATAAAGAAAAGAAAGAAAGAAAGAAAGAAGAAAGAAATTGGCATGTCTTTTTTAAAAACACCCATTAAGTCCTATTTGCTCTGCCCGTATGTTCTAGGAAGTGTGGCCATCTATTGGATAAGAAAGAGGACAAACTCTGGAGGGTGGAGAAGAGGAGTGCATATTGGAGAAGTTTGTGGAGAGGTAGATATGATCAAAAGATATTATAAAAATTTTCAAAGATTATCTACAAGTCATGAAGATGACTCTAAAAATGAACATGTCTATCCAATTTTTTATTACTTCTTAAGTGAGCCTTAAGTTTGTGCTTTCCAAGAAAGTACTCTGTAGATCTCTTCTGTGAAACATTTTTTTACTTTTTACTTAATTTTTAAAATAATTTATTTATTTTTACTTTATATGCTTTGGTATTTTACCTGCATGTATGTTTGAGTGAGAGTATTGGATCCCCAAGAACCAAAGTCACAGACAGTTGTTAGCTGCTATGTGGGTGCTGGGAATTGAACCCAGGTCCTCTGGAAGATCAGTTAGCGCTCTTAACCACTGAGCCATTTCTCCAGCCCATATTCTGTGAAACTTAATGCTGCTAAGTTATTTATAACATTTCTAACATCTCTGTGTCTACAGACCCTGAGTAATGCCGGCTATCCCACTTTTAACACTATGAATTTTTTCCACTTTATTCTTATTTTATTTAACAGTTTGACTAAATGTTTGTAAATTTTACTTTATCTTGAGCTACTCTTTTATTTAATAATGACTTTTCTCTTATTTATTTCAGTAGTTTTCATTCCATTTTTATTATTTATATGTTATTAGTCGAATGGGTTTGTTCTTTTCCTTTCAGTATGACATGCTGGACTGGAAAATGAGATCATTTAATGTAAACTTTGATATTTTATAATGAAGGTACTCATGTCTATAAAAGTATCCTTGCTTGACTGCATCGCATAAGCTTAAAGGTTTTTTTCCCCACTATTACAAAGCTAAAAACATCTTAAGTCCCTTTTCAATTTCTTAAGTTCATAGTTTGTTTAGGTATATTGTCTGTTATATAGTTTCCCACTATATGGTTTTTGTGTTTCACTTCTCTAATTTAGTTCTGTTGTGGTTTTAAGCATACTTTGTATGATTGAAAACCTCTTAATTTTATTAAGCCTAGGTTAGTATGTATGTAAATATCATATGTATCACTGGATATACATAGAACATATGTGGAGCTGTTTGAAGCATCTTCCCTTTTGAAAAAAAATCTTTTTTGTATGCCCATGGGTGTTTCACCTGCATGTATCGCTGTGCACTGTATGCATGTTTGGTTCCTGCAGAGGCCAGAAGAGAGTGTCACTAGAGAGCATAAAACTGGAGTTACCGAGGGTTGCAAGCTGCTGTGTAGGTTCTGGGAATAAAACCCGGTACTTCTCAAGGGCAGCGAATCCTCCCAACCACCGAGCCATCTCTCTAGCCGTGACTGGAGTGTCTTCTAAAGGTCGATTAGGTCAGGCTGGCTCAAATTTTATTTGAGTCTATTATAGAGTTGTAGATTTCCTTTCTGCACTTCAAATCCATTATTAAGACGTGGGTGTTAAAAATCTCTGTCTGGTTTGTGGTACTATAGCTTCACCATGTCTACTTTAAAGCTGTGTTATTAACATAATCATTTAAATTATTGTATCCATTTGATAAAATGATCTCTCAATTATTGAAATGAACTTTCTTTCTCTGAAAACAACATTGTGTGATATTAATGTAGCCAGCCATTCCAGCTTTTTTTGATCAGTATTAGCTCCTCCTATTTCCTCCTTTCATTCTTTTATTTTTAAATTTACTGGTGTTTTTGCTCTTTGTTTGAATATTGGGCCTGATTTTTAAAATCAAATTGTTGATAATTTTCTCTGCTTTGAGTTTCTTATACAGTTCACAATTATGATTACTGAGGTAGTTGGGTATAAACTGATGTCGTGTTGTATAAGGAAACAAAATTTGATTTTTTTGTGGTTTATGATTATATTTAATCTTACTTGATAATTTTTATCCATAATACCACTTTTCTGTTTTTTTTTCTATTCTTTTTTCCCCTTTCCTCTTTTCTTCCCATCCCTTATCTTCCTTTGAGACTGGTTCATATTTACAGAATATTTCTTTAAATTATAACAGTTTCCCTTCAAATAGAAGTATATCACAATTTACAGATTGTAAGAACATCAAAACTGTATATTTCCATCCCCTTCTGAAGAATTTGGCTATTATTTTACATTATTATTATTTTACATTATTATTTATTTATTATTTTACATTATTATTATATTTCTGTATATAAGTTTTTTGGTATACTGCTTTTTTAAACTTAAATCTTCAATGATTTTTAAAGAAATTTAAATAAAGTTAAAGGTAACCTTTTAACCATTTAACTCAAATGCTTACCATTTCTAATATTTTAATTCTTTTAAAAATCTTTGGGTTTTTGTTTATTTGTTTGTTTGTTTGAGACAGGGTTTCTCTGTGTAGCCCTGGCTGATCTGGAACTCACTCTGTAGACCAGGCTGGCCTCGAACTCACAGAGATCTGCCTGTTTCTGCCTCTCAAGTGCTGGAATTAAAGGAGTATGCTACCACTGCCCAACCAAAACTTTACATTCTTATTAAATTTCCTTATTCTTTAATTTATTTTTGATTATCATTTTTATTATTTCATTATCATCCTTAGACCTTTTAATTCTTGAATATTGTTATATCACTTGTTTTTCAAACTATCATTTTACTTTATACAGGACTCTAGATTAAAAGCCTTTCTAGTTCTTTAAAAATGTTGTTCTCCTGTTGTTGGGCTTACTTTGTGCTGATGACGTTCTGTTCCTCTGTATGGCTTTTAAAGGGTGTTTTAGGACTTTGACTCCTCATGAATTTAAGCAATTTCTTTATCATATACTTTTATTTAGTTTTCTTACTTTTTCATGTACTTTAAATCATTGGGATTCTGTGATATGTAGTTTTCATTTTTAGTAAATCTGGGCAAATTCTTGTAGATTATTCAAAAGTATTTCTTCCATTTGTGTTAATTTCAAAAGTATTTCTTCCTTTTTATGTTACCTGGAGACTTTAATTACGTGCATATTATGAATAGAGCTTCTGAACCCTTGTTTGAAAAATCTCTGCTCTATGTGCTTTATTTTGGCTAATTTCTAGTGCCTGGCTTTCTAGCTCACCTATATTTCCTTTGAAGTTCATTTTAAAATTCATCTAGTGTAGCCTTTAGCTCATATTCATCTCTAGAAGCTTTATAGTTTAGATTTTCTGCATCTCCACTTAACACATTCAGTGATACCTCTAGTTTCATGAACAAAAAATACTATAATTTTTAGTATCCTAGAAAATGTTTAAGATCTCCCATTCTGGGAAAAAATAATTTGATTTATCATATTTACTTCAGATGATCCATTGGTAAGTATTTTTAAACTACCCACACACCATCAGTAAATGTATATTGGGAAGAGATGCACAGTGGTAGCACAATGAGTATATAGGATCACCATCTTGTAATAGAATAATGATAAATAACCCCAGGAACACAGGTTATACTAAAATAAAGCAAAACTAACCAGTAAATGATGAGTCTTAGTATGTAGTACCTTTCCATTAAATATAAGCTAACTGTACGTTTATTTAATTTTTAAAAGATGACTATATTAAGAAATTGGCTTGTAAACTTCTCAATAATTATGGATACCTAAACAACTGCCTGTATAAGCCTGTGTAGTATAATTCCAACACAGCCCTGGATAGTAATTACTTTAGTGTCCTTATTAATTCTCTATAATTGTTGGGTCAGGTTTACCTCATTCTTCCCTCCATCATGGGTTGCATTTCTCTCTTGTGTCTTCTTTGAAAATTTGAATGGATGGCAAATAGAGTGTTAAGATTACCTTGTTGTATGGTGGGTTTTTAATATAATTATAAGTAGTATTAACTCTTGCTTTGTGACTCAGCTTAATTTCTTCAGAACAGTTTGATCTCATATCATTTTTATTTAATTACTTTGTAGAAACAGAGTAACATTTATTATGGAGTTGATTATTCTCCAAGAGCATGACAAAAATCTTGTGAGTGCAATATTAAATCTCTGATTTGTTAAGCTCTCCACATTGACTGGTGAGACTCAGAGCCATGCCCCAGGAGTCCCCCAATAGGCTTCTACCCCTTTGGGGCCATCTTTGCTTTGGTTCCATGATTAATATGCAGATGAGAACTCAAGGGGTACTTTCTGCCCATCTTGAGCTGTTGTAGCATTAATTACTGAAATTATAAATTCTTTCATTTCTAATCCTTTTCTGATTTCTCTGTTCTTTTTTTTAAGGCCAGTAATTATGATATATGCTGTTCTCTTAATGCTGCCATTATTTTCTTAATTGATTTCTAGCTCTTTTAGAAATATTAGGTTATAGTTTTCTTGTGTTTTATAGGCATGACCTTTTACAGAGCTTTTGTTGCTTGAAGGATTTTATTCTACTCTTTATTTCCTTTTTCTTTTAAAAAAAAGTATAACATTTTATGGAATTGGACTACAATCCTTGCTTGTGGCTCACTTTAAGAGAAATGAGTTTGGGGTATTTTCAGAATGGTGGGGCTGGGCTGAGTCGCCTTTTCAAACATCTTGGCTCACCAACTTCCTGTTCTGTTGTTTCCACAACGTGACTAATAGATGGCCTTAGACTTTCCGAGCTCTTCCTCTTACAGCTGCAGCCCTCTGGCTCCAATTTCCTCATCCTGTTCGACTTGAATAGGCTCTAAGCGGTGTCTCCTCTTTGTCAGGCATGCAGTTTTAGGAGTCTTTTAGCTTCTTAAGAACTGGCCCCTTCGTGCCCTGCCCTGGCCTTCTTGTGCTTACTGAGACATTCTAGTTCAGCTACCGTTCTCATGCTGCTCCATTTCCGGCGAGTTTCTAGGATTGGAATTTGTGTGGGGGCTGCTTCTAGAGAGCTGTGCGCCTTGCTCTTAGATGCCCTGCTGTTTTCCTCTGTCAGGATCCTGCAAAGCCAGGAAGGCTTTGCAGCGACTGCTGCTTTTACTCTGTCTCCGCTGCTGCCTCATTTTCCTCTAACTTTGTGTTTGTGACTTTTTTTATCACTTAATTTTATGATGTATTTGTCCATGAGAACTTGTTTTGAGATGTGTGGTAGGTAGAATAATATCCCCATTCCCCAATGTGTTCCCAGTCTAATTCCAGGAGCCTGTGCTTATATTACATTGCATAATAAAATGGACTTTGCAGATGCACTTAGAGGTCTTGACAGAAGTAGATTATACTGGATTGTAGTCACATTGTAAAGGGCAGAGCTCTCTGTTTCCTACCTCCCCATGGTATGCCCTCCTATATTGCCTTAGTTCATTTTGTGCTGTGGTTGCAGAATGCCACAGACAGGTAATGCATAATCAGCAGAAAAATTTACTTCTTTCAGTTCTGGATGTTGGAAGTTCAGGATCAAGGGGCTAGCATCAGGTAATGGCATTCTTGTTGCACCATTCCATAATGGAAGTAGGAGGGAGAGGGAGGGAAGGGGAGAGGAAAGGGCATAGGGAAGAAGGGAGAGAGAGACGGAGAAAGACAGAGAGACAGAAAACCAGAGACAAAGTTACCGACAGAGACAGACAGGTAGAGACAGAAAGTGAGCACCTGTTCTAACAGCCCCTTTAGTGATAATAAATAAGTTCCTGCTTGCTGCTATGGTGGCAATAATCTATTCACAATCTCATGGCCTGATTGTTTCACAACCCTGTGCGCTGGAGATTAAGTTTACAACATGTGTCTTTTGGAAAACATATTTGAAGCGTATCACCCATTATTTACAGTCTCTTCAGAGTGGTACGTTTTTATAATTGATGGAACTATATAGTATTGTATTGATATCTCAGGTATTTAAATTAAGACTCACTGATGACATATATCCATCATGAAAGTGCTCTGATCACCCACGTCCCTTCTTTTAGTCTATTCCATAGCAAACATGGATTTGCTCTTACTGGAATGTCACGTGGCTAAAACCATGCAATATGTAAGGTCTTCCCAGTTGCTCCTGTCACTTAGTAAAATGCATTTGAAATTTATTTCATGTCTCTTCATGGCATCATATTTCATATTTTTAAGTACCAAACGATGCTCTCATATGGATATTCCACAGTTTACTTACCCATCGTGCCTACTGGAGACCATATTTCACCAGACACATAATATTTATTTTTACAAGAAACTGTAAAATACTTACTCATGGTCTGACTTGTCTTTTCATTCTTTTGAAAATATTTTTTTTGCATAGTAAAAAAAAGTTAATTTTCGTGACATCCAGCTTTTAATTCTTTCCTTCATCTGTAACCTATCACCGTATCTAAGTGATCTGTTTCTCCCTATGTCATCTTGAGGCATTATAGTTTAGTATTTTACACATAGGTCTGTGGTACCTTTTTGAATTAATGCTTGTTGATGTTTGTATTCAAATTCATTTGATGTTTAGTTTGAGAGTTACTTACTCAAACATCATTTCTTCTAAAGACTTTCTTTTAAAATTTTCTTTGTTTGAGATGGGTTCTTAATTTGTAGCCAAGACTGATCTAGAGCTTAAACTGTCCTTCAAGTGATGGGCACTCCCCATACCTCAGCTTCCTGGGTACAGGCATTAGAGATATGGTTCACTACAACTGGTTAAGATAATCTATTAAAATATAATGCTTTAAATTATTTATGAGTGGTATACAACAAATTTTGATTATATTGACCTTTCTCCAACTCCTCCCAGGTTCACTCCAGACCTCTACCAATTTTGTGTCTTCCTTTTTTTTTTTTTAAACCTACCAAGTCCAATCTGAGTCCTCCATACTCCTAAGCATGGGGCATCCATTGGAGCAAGATCAACCTACTAGGGACCACATCTTTAAGAAAACGGACTCTCTTCAACCCCCAGTTCCAGCAACTCATTTTTCTATCTTCTTTGCCAATGATCAGTTAGCTATAGTTACATGGATCTATCTCATTATTCTTCTGCCAATACTGTATTATCTCTATTACTATAACTTCATGGTAAATCTTGATTTGAGTGGTATCACTCTTCCTTTTACTATTCTGTTGGCTATTTGAAGTCTTTTGCTGCTCCATCTAAATTTAGACCAGCCCTTCACACTGATATCTATAGAATAACTTGTTGTGATTTTTGGAGGGAGTTGTATTGAATTTGCAAATAAGGTAGGGAAGCAGTGACACCCTGATAATATTGAGTCCTTCTGCCATGAATGTGGAATATCTTCTTGTGGCTTCATTCTTTGCTAATTAGAATTTTGTAATGTTTCTCATATATATATATATATATATATATATATATATATATATATATATACACACACACACACACACAGGGATTAAATTTTTAGGTGCTGATATAAATGGTGATAAATGGTGTAGTGTTTTACACTTTGAAGTCCAATACCAATCTTGCAATTTTGCCCTAATCACTTACTAGATCCAGCAGCAGCAGCTACTCTTCCTTGTCAATTCTTTCTGATTTCTACATAGACTATAACGTCATTTGCAAATAAAGATAGTTTAAGTTTTAAATTCCTAATCAATATACATTTAATTTCCTTTAACTATCTTTTTAAATCAGTCAGAACTTCTAGCATGATGGTAAAAAGCAGAGGTAAGTGGGTACATTTTGCCTTGTTCCCAGTCTAGTGGAAAAGTTCTGAGGTTTTCACCATTAGGTTAGCACCAGTTCTAGGGTTTTGTTTTTGTTGTTTTTTTTTAAAATCATCTAGAAAGAGTTTGCCTCTGTTATTAATTAGCTAGTGCATGTTTCTTTGGTTCCAACAAGCCATATATTGCTGACTTTTCTCATTATTAAGATCAAATGCCCAACAAAAGCAATTTAGGAAAGGAAGGCTTCATTTGGCTTGCAGTTATAGGTGATACAGTCCACCCCAGTAGTGGTGGAATAGCAGCAGGAGGAGGAGGCTGGTCACACTGTGCCCACAGTTAGGAAGCAAAGAAAAAGGGGAACAAAGATGCTTAGGCCTGCTTTCTCCTTTTTTACTCAGCCTGGGATCCCAGCCCAGGGAATTGTACCACCTGCTCTTAGGCTGGGTCTTCCTTCTCAGACATGGCCAGAGATTTGTTTCTGCAGTGTTTCTGGATCCCAGTGAATTGATGAAGATTGACTATTGCACCATCGATTTCAGCTCCCTAAAGCTGTGGTTTGAAAGAAGGAAACACCATTTCATTGCTCAATAATCTTCTGTGCTTTTAAACACTCAGGCTTTGAAATCCAGGTTCTTCTGTACAACTTTGAAATATGACTAGTGAATATTGAAAATGATGCTGGGTGTGATGATGCATGCCTTTGAGAGCAACACTATAGCAGAGGTTGAGGCCAGGGTGGGGCAGCAGGCAGGGGGCAGGGGACAGGAGGACAGGGGCATCAGTGAATGCCAGACCAGCTTGGTCTTCATAGTGAGTTCCAGAACAATCAGAGTTACGTCTCAAAAATCCAAAGCCAAAAGCAAAGCAAAACAAAAGAAACCGAAACAAAAAGATGATGAACATGTACAATTATTTATACAATTGATTTTATGGGTTGTTTTTTATACACCAGTTTATTAGCTTAGAGCTGTTTTCTTCTTATTCATCATCCGCCTAGTAACATCTTTGCTTTATCTTGTGACTTCTGCACAGATTCTGTCCTTCTTCTTATGCAGATTTTTAAAACCTTCAGCACCTAGCATAGGCATAGAGGAGCTGGCTCTGCCCGCTGTCTGAAGGGGGCAACCCAGTGGTCTGGACCAGTTCCGCTATCAGCCAGGTCCACAGCTGGGCTTTGGGTTGGCCTACCCTAACATCTACCCCATCTAGGACCCGCTGGAGCTCGTGAAGGAACTTGTTTTGTGGAAAGATATCCTCAGGATCTCCATGACTCGGTTGCTGGGAGAGATATCTGGGAGGAGTTTCCCTGGGAGAACCCAGGAAGGATGGTGTGCCAGAGGCCTTGACTGGACCAATTATTTGAAAATGAAGCTGATTAAATAAAAGGGTATACTGTGTGACAAATAGGGGCTTTAAATGCAGCCAGAGTGGTGGTGGTGGTGGTGCACCCCGGTAATCCCAGCACTCAGGTGGCAGAGGCAGGTGGATCTCTGTGAGTTTCGAGGCCAGCCTGGTCTACAGAACAAGTTCTAGGACAGACTCCAAAGCTACACAGAGAAACCTTGCCTAAAAACAAAACAAAACAAAACAAAACAACAGCAGCAGCAGCAACAACAAAATGCATCTAAGAAAGATGAAGTGGTGGAGAGGCAAGAAAAATGGAAGCTCAAGATCAAATAGGTTTTTTTCTTTTTTTCTTTTTTTGTGTTTTGATTCATTTTTGTTTGTTTTTTAGTTTTCTTTGGAGGGCATGCAGAGGTGAGGGGAAGTTATGGGGGACTGGGAGGTGAGCAGAATTGGGATACATGATGTGATATGAAATTCCCAAAGATTCAATAAAGAAATTATGTTAAATAGCAACAATAATTTTCAAACCCATCATATCACCAATGAGTAAAAGAAAAAAAGTAAAATGAGTATAGAAAGAAACATAGTGGGGGGGGGACAAAAAAGAAAAAAAAACACTGAAAGATTGTTGAATTGTTTAAGCGTGGATAAGACAATATTAACAATATTTGTTATTATTAACAGTAATTGTTGACAATCACAAAGATCTATTAGTTTCTTTCTTACTCTGTTAAAGAAGAGGTTGTTAAGAAGATGAAAATCACTAGTGAAATGAACTAAACAGTGAGTAAATACACTTAAGCGTGTGCCTACTTGCTTTAAAAATTTTTATCTTTAGCCCAAGAGAAAGTAAAACATGGATAGTGATAAGATTTTGCCTAAGGGACTGGAGAGATTTTTGTGCTGTTGAGTGCACTTCTTGACCTTCCAAAAGACATGAGTTCAGTTTCCAGAACCATGTCAGGAAGCCCAGAACCAGTAGCTCCAATTCCAGGGAATCTAATACCTTCTTTCAGCTTCTACAGGCACTCATATATATATGTGGCACAAATTCACACAAAGACATGCACATAAAAATGAAAAAAAATAAAACAGAACAATATAGCCAGGCCGTGGTGGCACATGCCTTTAATTCCAGAACTTGGGAGGCAGAGGCAGACAGATCTCTGTCAATCTGAGGCTGGCCTGGTCTATCAAGTGAGTTCCAGGACAGCCAGGGTAACACAGAGAAACCCTACCTTGAAAAAGAAAAAGAAAAAAGAAAGAAGAAAACAATACAAACAACTAAATCTGAAAAAAGAGTCTGTTTACTTTCCCTCATAGTCTAATCATCTGTCACCAGGCTCCACTTGCTAGCATCAGTACATTGTGGATCAAGTTTGCAACCCATGAACTTTGGGGAATATTTTCAAACCATAGCACAGAGCATTGCCAAAACATATCGAAAGGCAATACCTCATTTTGTAATGGAAATAGAGATTTCACACATTACAGATGAGAAACTCCCAGTGATGATTCTCTTAGCTGATCAGGACAGGTCTGTCCATGTGCATGTTAAGGCATGTAGGATAAGACTTGCCTGCCTCTTCAGAGGAGTGGGCGGAGCTTTTCTCTTAAAGGGGCCTTCTGTGCCTGTGTACAGAGCAGGGTACTGCTTGCCATGCGCACAGGGGTGACATCCTCTGCCAGGTCCCCAAGGGGCGGGGCTAGGTGTGCTTGGATGCTAGCATTCCTTCCTTCTTTATTTATTAAAAAGGTGAGGAGTTAGGCAAGGCAAGTTAAGGGAGCAAGACTGTGGAGATCTCGAGACTGCTTCCTGCTGACCTGGGGGCATCAACCATCTTTGGGGGACCTGAGAAAGTTGGGTATTGGCCACGTCCCGGGGTATCCAGTTGTTTCACCACTGTCCAGGCTATGTAGAACTGTCTGGTGTCTCTTGAACATGGCAAGATGTTGGCAGAGCAGAGGACAAGGTTAAGTTTAGGGGGAAAAAAAACCCCTTTTTCTTAGGTTCTGATAATTGAGGGAGGGAAGTGTCAGTACCAGGGAAAGGTGTGTGTGGGGGCTTAGGCTGCTTAGGTCCTGGTAATTGGAGGGGTACACTTGACCTGTTCTAGGTGAATCCAAGTTGGCTTCCTGGAACTTACAAGAATTCTTTGAGTTTGCAAAAAGATAATTTTTAGACACATTAGCATTCCCACTGTTTATAATCTGTACTGAAATTTATATCGTAGAATGGCAATATACTCATGCCAGAAATGATTTTGGTTAAAAGCACTAACCGTCTTTCTTGTATCCAAAAACCTGTGACAGATGTTTTTAGCACAACGAAAAGCACCTTTGAAGTCTATAGTTAGGAAACAACCAAAGGGAATTTGAAATCTTGAGCTTGTGGCTATGATGATAGTAGTAGTACTTTGCCAGAGCTAGACTAATAGTTTATCAGAACTTTATTGATTAATGTTAAGACTATGAACTTCTGGAGTCTTAATATAACAGTAGCATAATGAGAGAGAGAAAGAAATCTGGAACATGTTTCTTTCTTTTAAACATTGCAAATCACTCTCCCTTTATCCGCACTCAAGCCTTTCTCCTTGGACTTTCCTAACATGCACTTACACCTCAATACCTTGTATTTGCATATCATTGTGTTCATCCTCTCTTAAAAAGCTACTGGATCTTTCTGCCTCACTCGTGAGGAACAAGCCGACAAAAAAATGTAAGCCCATCCACTCTTCTGGGATACTTTTTAGAAAACCTAAAACCCTTACATTTAATGTCATATGTAAAGGCTTCTAAAGTCACTCACCCCTGTACTAAAATATGGCCCAGATATCCCCTAGAGAACAATTCAAATTGGCTCTCTAGAGGCTCTTTAGATCCTGATATTTCGTGGGAGCTTCACAACTTCTGCCAGCGAGCCAAGGGATGGAAAGGGACTCCCACTTTCCCTGCACTCACACCCCAGTTTTCTCTGCCCCAAGCTCCCACTGTTCTTCCTCGCTGTTCTCTTTGCCTGTCTGTGTGTATGTCTGACTCTTGTTCCCTGTGTCTTTCACAGACCACCACACCTCGGCTTCAGTCTCCCGCTGCCTCCCACTGTGGCTAAGGTTTAGCCTGTCTTGTTCTTATGTTTGTTCTGTCTCTATTTGCTCCTTTCCTCTGTCCCTCCTGCTGCCTCTGCCACAGCCAAGCCTCTACCCAGTGGGGGGGTCGCTCTTTCCCACCCAGCAGCGCTGCTAATAAAGTTTGTCTACTCAGATATATCTAATAGACAGTCCTTGAATGTTCAGAGATCTGCAGAATATGATATTTAAAATGTTTAATTAAAAGGTTTTTTGTAATAGAGAGACATGCCAGCTCCTGGCACCACCCCCATTTCCTCCAAAGAATACGGGCTGGTACTGAAGACCCTCCTTCCGGGGAATTTGCTTCATTAGTGGCAGCGCTAGCCAGTGGGCAAAACTACCTTTCACCTCAACTGCTGTAAAGCCGTCTTCAGACTGTGGACAACAGGACACTGGGGAATTGATTGCCTCAAGTTGCCTAAGATAAGGATAGGCCAGTCCTCCCCTGACTCCTTACTCTACAGAAGCTTGTGGATGTTCTGGGGCCTTGCAGCCCTACCTCTTCCAGCTGTAAGGTGGATGTTGCCCTGAGACCTCTGCCCTCAGTGACCATGGAGGACCCAGGGTGGCTGTCTAGGTAGCAAAGGAAGTAAGTCTCTGCCATTTTTAATTGCTAATTAAATTATTTAAGTTATTTTATTATTATTACATTTATTATTATGAAATAAATAGAATTTATTTTATTTATCAGGTAAGACTTATCCTTCTCAGGATTCTGATGCTCTTTGGTGACTAGTAACTTTGCCAGTGTAACAGCAGGAACCAAGGCTTCAACTGCCTTCTCCGTTCTCTGTATGAAAATTCAGGTCACAGGCCTCACGCTCCTAGAGCTAATACTAAGCCTAGACACAAGCTACCTTGTTACCAGGCTCAAAAAAGTGTCAAACTCATGAAACAGATTTCTCCTGAGTGTTATGGCGATGCCATGAGCATGATCATAAAAGAATAGGTGCTTTAAAGTTTGCTTATATAAAGATAGAAAAGCTTAAGATATGAGGATCTAAGAATGTTATAAGGTGTGTCTGGATGCTAACAGTAAGTGGTACCTTAACCTGTGGTAGTTCAGCCACATCTCAGATCAACAGCAGATTTCCTTTTGTCCAGCAGAGGAAATATAGCTGTAACATTTTAGAATGTTTATTAAACATTTAGAATGAATTATTAAACAAATAGCTTTAGGGGTTTCAAAAGCATGCTGTGGTTTGAAAGAAAATGCCCCCATAGACCCATAGGGAGTGGTACTATTAGGAGGTGTGGCCTTGGAGGAGGTATGTCACTGGGAGTGGTCTTTGAGGTTTCAAAAACCCATGCCAGGTTCAGTGTTTCTATGCCTGGTGCCTGTGGATCAGGATATAAAGCTCTCAGCGGCTTCCTGAGCACCATACCTGCCTGCCTGCCTGCCTGCCTGTCACCACACTCCTATCATGAAGATAATAGGCTAACCCTCTGAAACTGTAAGCAAGTCCCTAATTACACACCTTCCTTTGCAAATTGCCTTGGTCATGGTGTCTTTTCACAGCAACAGAACAGTAACCAGGACAAGTTGTTACCAGAAATAGGATACTGCTGTGCCAGGCCTAACCATGCTGTTATCTGGAGTAATACGGAAGATTTTGGGATGTTGGATTAGAACAACAGTTGAACACTTTAAGCAGGACTTACTGGGCCATCCTAGTAGCAGAATAGAAGACAGTGGTGCTGAGGATAATGTGGATTGTGGGGAGCCGAGGCAAGAGATTTTGGAGGGGAAGAGTAAGGAACTGGCCTAAAGACCTTTCTTATGATATTTTGGCAAAGAATGTGGTACTTTTTGCCCTTGTTCTAAAAATTTGCCTTAGGCTAAATTAAAAATTTTTGGATTAATGGTATTGGCAGAGGAGACGTCAAGACAGCCTGGTATAGACTGTGACACATGGCTGTTAGTAATCACTCTTATGCAGATCTACAATGAAAACGAGCAAGCAGGGTAAAAAGAATACAGAATATAGTCTGAGGAGTAAAGACACACCAGGGAATAGAATGGTGGAGTCAAGTCCTATGCTCAAGGAGATAAAAGCTTAAAGAAAGTCCCGATCTGAAATGGAATAAAAGGAGCATTGACCTCAGGATGGGACATCACCCTGCTAATCCTACAAATCTGTGAAAGGAACAGCATGAGGAATTATCTTTGTTGATGAACAAGTCAAAGCTTATGCAAATGGAAGTCTTCAAAGGGCAGGGCAAGTCTCTCTCAAGCAGGTCAAAGAACTTGGCAGATTCCACCAAGTGGTTCTGAATTGAGAATGTAGAAGAACACAGGAAAGGAGCTATGGAAGTTAAGGAAAGCTGCTAAGGCTAACTTTTAAGCAGGGAAGTTCCTGCATGAAGGTCCAGAGAGGACATTATGTGAAGCTGTGAAGTTGAAGCCTGGATTGTCTTGGAAAACCCCAAGATGTTGGAGATGCCAGAGCCATGGGATAAATGCCAAGGAAAGCTGCTAACAGGGTGTGGAACCAACCCAAGAGAGAGAAGTGTGTTTTAGTCAACTAAAGCCAAAAGGAGTTAGAGATCGGAAGCACACTTTGACATGGAGATGCAGAGTTTGGAGTTTGTTCTGCTGGGTTGTGGACTTGCTTTGGTCCAGTATTTCCTCACTCTGTTCCTTCTCCTCCCTATTGGAATGGTAATGTATATTATGAGCCATTGTATGGCGGAAGTATGCGATCTGCTTTTCGTTTTTGATTTTACAGGGGGTTTCAGTTCAGGGGATTTGAGTCTCAGAAGAACTGTTTATCTTTGGATTTCTAAACAGTGTTGAGACTGTGAAAGACTATAGGGACTTTTGAAATTGGGCTAAATGTAGTTTGCATTATGACATGGCTACAAGCCTTTGCGGACCCGAGAGTGGATGCGGTGGTTTGAATTACAATGGCTCCTATAAGCTCATATATTTGCATGCTTAGTCCCCAGTTAATGAACTGTTTGGAAAGGGTTCAGGAGGTGTGGCCTTGGTGGAGGAGGTGTGTCACTGGGAGTGGGATTTGGGGTTTCAAAGACACATGCCACGCCTGTCTATGTCTATGTCTAAGTCTCTGTGTATGCCTGCTGCCTGTAGATCAGGAAATAAAGCTCTCAGCTACTTTTTCAGCCCCATGCTGTCTACCTGCCTGCATGCTGCCACTAAGAGGATAATGGGCCAGTCCTCTGAAACTATAAGCAAGCCCCTAATTAAATGACTTCCTTTTTAAATTGCCTTGATCATGGTATCCCTTCCCAGTAACAGGACAGTAACTAAGACAAACAGGCTTCCTAGTTAATTGTGTATCTTTCTTCCTGGAAGGAATTAGAAAGAAGTTTGATAAAGCATGTACTCCTACATGCACTTCCAACCCATTTTGATTGCTTACTTCATTATGGAGAAGACTAGTCTGATGTCTTAGCATCTGGGCCACATTTACTTATAGACATGTTATCATATAAAGCTTCCTTTATCAGATTAGTGAGTCAGACAGACAGACTTTCCCTTCAGATGGGGTGGGTCCTCCCAGCACCTGACAGTTTCTAGTTTAAAGGCATATATTTCAGGAACAAAATAAGGACCCTGATTTGTATGGAACATAAACTATATTCTCCAATTTAGCTTCTAGGACTTTTGCTCTGGGCCTTCCTGAAAGAGTTCCATTAAATCCATTTTAATTTTAATGGAGAAGCTATTATGTGGAATAAGATTTAACATGAAATTCTATTGCTAGATAGATAGATGTCTGAGCTAGAAGACAGATGAATCACATGTCCATTAATACATGATACAGTTGTTGGCTTTTTTTTTTCATTCAGTAGTATCAGAGAACTAAGATTTGAACTCTAACAGAATCTATATGGCTTTTAGTTGGATTTGGACCATTAGCTCTTTCGTATTATGGAGCCTGGATGCTCCAAAACCTATCTATTTGTAGAGTTTGTAATATTATTTTAACAATGTTTCTTTAGTCTGTTGATAGTTAATATTCATCTGTCCAGTGGTTGGACCTCACTCTTATCTCTACTTCCATGGTTTTAGGAAACCTCAGAAAAATATAGTTTCTCACATATAATTCAGAGTTGCTTTTATTTATTTATTTATTTATTTATTTATTTATTTATTTATTTATTTATTTATTTAGCAGATCATGGCACACACTGTGGTACTCTGACTCCATTCTTCTTTGAGGACTAAAACCATCACTGTTCCAGTTGTTAGGAGTTGGCTACTGATTGTAGAAGGAGGAACTGCTTGTTTGTCCTGGCCGCCCAGAACCAAAATAACCACACAGAAACTATATTAATTAAAACACTGCTTGGCCAATTAGCTCTAGCTTCTTATTGGCTAACTCTTATATTAATTTAACTCATTTCTGTTAATCTGTATATCGCCATGTGGCAGTGACTTACCGGCAAAAATTCGGCATGTCTGACTCTGGAAGCTCCATGGTGTCTCTCTCACTCTGCCTTCATCCTCCCAGCATTCAGTCCAGTTTTCCCCGCCTACCTAGGTTCTGCCCTATCAACAGGCCAAGGCAGTTTCTTTTCATTAATGGTAGTCACAGAAAACAGAGGGGACTCCCACATCAACCAATAGTGAGGTCCTTTGCCAAAGATCTTCTCTCCTGAATATCATCTCAACCAAACTGACATTTCTTTCTTGGAGAGAGTCCAAGGGGTGCAAAGCTTATCCTCTTGTATTAGTTTGTGACAGTTCTGGAGAAACATTGCAGTACCATATTTTTTTTTATAAGATAGGGACTTTGATATGACTTGTCATAGACTAATCTCTCTGGTCTGTGTTGTTTATATTTGCATAAATTTGCATACACATGATGTCAAGTGAACTCCCCATGTGCAAGTTATCTAAGAAGTCTTGTTTTTATATACCTTGCGCATGCACACACACACACACACACACACACACACACACACACACACACACACACTTTTCAAGTATAAAACAAACTGTCTAGTGAATACAATAGGACAGGAAGGAAAGCGCCTACAGTGGGTTAGCCTGTCTGTTCCAGCTACCATGCTAATGTGTTAAAACATGCTGTGCATTCCCAGCTTTGCTTTGCTGTTGATCTCTCAGGGCACTGCTGCTCTCTATTGTAGATGTATCTTCTGACTTCATATGGCTATAACACTCATCACAACTGTCTTGGTAGAGAGTGATCTGTTTTCACCCTCCACCCACACTGATAGGATTATTTTTCCTACTGTTTTGAAGGCATTCTCTCTCTCTGCCCATCCTCGCTCTCTGGGGGTTTTGCTGATGGGTGATCATTCTCCCCTTCTCTTGTCTTATACCTGCAGAGGAATCTCTTAACCTAACAACTTGGCTTTTTGGTAGTAAAATCTTCCCTGGTTACCATCTGGCCCTTGTTGGAGGTCATTTTTTCCTCAGGAATGCAGGTATATTTGAGAGATTCATTTCTTTCATGTGTTTGTTTTTAAGCAACTCTCTTCTGCCCTGAATACATAGACATCCCTGGAGATTGCTTGGGGTGTATGGGCAGTGTTTTAAAGATAGCCTCATATTATACCCAGAATAACTTCTCCCTTTCCTACAATCAGTCCTCAGTTCTAATTCTGTCCTTTCTGACTCCATCCTACTTAGAGCAACTTTTCCTTTGGTGGCTTGGTTGTAACTTTTTAGAGCATGGTTTCCCATGAGACTTCCCCAATCTGTCTGAAATGTCTGTATTTGTCTAGACTTCAATTATGGATGCAGTTCAAGTCCTTTCCCTGGGGGTCTCAGGCTCCATACCACTAAGGGGATGCTGTTAGATTCTTATCTAAGTGTCTACAAACATTCCACTGCAGTTACTCTGGATAGCACGGTACACACAGATGACCTCTGGACAGGAGGGTGCCTCATTCCACATGGAAACATATCTGGATCTCAGCCAGAAGGCATTTCTGCATACAACTTCCTAGTTTCATGAAGGATAGTGTGTAATGGAGAGGTGGGTGAACTTGCAGACAGGAGATCTAGAGACCATCCTGTTAATGCTGAAAATAATCTGTAGCTTTAACTCTTGGACCCCAGTTTCCCCAGCTATAAACAGGGGAGTTAGACTAGATTAGTTCTAATACTCCATGGTTCTTTTTAACTAGTTACGTTGTCTTTCTACACTCTTTATTACCATGACTTTAATTGGGTTTGGCATGAATTCCTCTGAGGGATGACATTTCCAAAAAAAGTTTGCTGTTGGAATGTAGATGATTCTTTTCCAGGGTTGAGACATATGCATTTCTTCGTATGACCTCTGAAGACCAGTACAGAATTTTCCATCATTTGGATTAATCAAAATGCCTCACAAGAGTCCTATCAGGATGCCCCCCCCCCAACTGCTGAAACAGTCTTAGGAGCAATTGTAAGGTTCACTTTGTGCCCAGAAAATATTGGGAGAATATAGTTGGCCTGTAGCACTATTTAATAGACTTACCACCTTGCTAAACTAAATTTCTTAACTCAGCGTGTATCAAAGTGCAAACCACAACAGTGAGTGTATTGTAAACCCATTTTGCATCTCACAAGGAATGTGATGGTGTGAGTACTCATAAACTGATTTATAGCTCAAATGTTGTCAGGCCATTGTGTGAGTGCTTTAAACAGAGTAGAAAGCCAAAGATAGAAAGGCTAAAAAGAAAAAAAAAACACCACCACCACCAAGAACAACAACAAAAACCTGTGTAATGGCATCTGTGCCTCTCTCCTTATTATTATTATTATTATTATTACAGTGTTCCCTATCTATAGTCTTCTGGAGGAAGTACTTTATTCTCTTGCTTGTAGTAATTGATTAACTAGAAAGTTGCTATCTCAGTTTCTGTTCAAAGGTGATCTCAGGAAGACAACTAGAACAGTAAAGTCAGCCTTCTGTGGTATCCACTATCTATGGCTCCAGCCAGTTTTTTTTTATGCTACTCCAATGCAGTCCCTTTGCACACCTTGTCCACCTTGGTTTAGAGTGTGAACTCTAGACCCTTATCCTTTGTAATCTTCATCCCTGTAGTTGTATGCTATTTTAACAAGCTTCAGATTAATGGTGCAGGTGGAAAAATGGGACGTAAAACAAAATCTAATATTTCTAAATTTTTGAAGCACATAGCTGAAGTTATTCTGTGAGCATGGAAGAAATGTTAGCCAGCAACTGTCCAATCAGCATGTAAAGGGGAGTTAGAAATGGAAACTCATAGAGTGCTGGCTCTGCTAGGACCTTGGAACTATGAACGTTGTGAACTATCTTCCTGGTGATCACATGTAGTTGAGAGGTAGGTGTGACTTTCCTGGGTCACATGTAGTTGAGAGGTAGGTGTGACTTTCCTGGGTCACATGTAGTTGAGAGGTAGGTGTGACTTTCCTGGGTCACATGTAGTTGAGAGGTAGGTGTGACTTTACCTGGGTCACATGTAGTTGAGAGGTAGGTGTGACTTTACTGGGTCACATGTAGTTGAGAGGTAGGTGTGACTTTACCTGGGTCACATGTAGTTGAGA
>PVIU01022239.1:0-29791 GCA_004026605.1 Ondatra zibethicus | reverse complement strand
TTTTCTTTATGTGGGCACTAAGTGCTATGAACTTTCCTCTTAGCACTGCTTTCATAGTGTCCCATAGGTTAGTGTATGTTGTTTCTTTATTTTCGTTGAGTTCAAGGAAGACTTTAATTCTTTCTTTATTTCTTCCTTGACCCAGGAGTGGTTCAGTAGTTGACTGTTCACTTTCCATGAGTTTGTAGGCTTTTGGGGGGTGGAATTGTTGTTACATTCTAGCTTTACTCCATGGTGATCAGATAAGACACAGGTGGTTACTCCAACTTTTTTGTATCTGTGGATGTTTGTTTTGTTACCGAGTATGTAATCAATTTTCAAGAAGGTTCCAAGAGATGCTGAAAAGAAGGTATATTCTTCCCTGTTTGGGTGGAGTGTTCTATAGATGTCTATTAAGTCCATTTGATTCATTACATCTGTTAGTTCTTGTATTTCTTTGTTAAGTTTCTGTCTGGTTGACCTGTCCATTGGTGAGAGAGGAGTGTTGAAATCTCCTACTATTAGTGTGTGGGGTTTGATGTGTGCTTTGAGTTCTAGTAATGTTTCTTTTACATATGTGTGTTGCCTTTATATTAGGGGCATAGATATTCAGGATTGAGACTTCATCTTGATGAATTTTTCCTGTTATAAGTATGAAGTGTCCATCTCCATCTCTCCTGATTGATTTTAGTTTGAAGTTGATTTTGTAAGATATTAGTATAGCCACACCTGCTTGTTTCTTTGGGCCATTTGATTGAAAAACCTTTTCCCAACCCTTTACTCTGAGATAATGTCTGTCATTGTGGTTGAGGTGTGTTTCTTGTAAACAGCAGAATGTTGGATCCTGTTTTTGTATCCATTCTCTTAACCTGTGCCTTTTTATAGGTGAGTTGAGTCCATTGATATTAAGTGATATTAATGACCAGTGGTTGTTTATTCCGGTTATTTTCTTTTTGGTGGAAGGTGTCTCCCTTCGTTGGGTTGTTAGATGTCTGTGTTATTATGGGTGTTGTTTGCTTCCTTTAGTTGTGGTTTACCTTCTAGTAGTTTATATAAGGCTGGGTTTGTGCCTATATATTGCTTAAATTTGTTTTTATCCTGGATTATCTTGTTTTCTCCATCGATGGAGAAAGAAAGCTTTGCTGGGTATAGTAGTCTGGCCTTGCATCCATGGTCTCTTAGTTTCTGCAGCACATCTATCCAAGACCTTCTGGCTTTCATGGTTTCCATAGAGAAGTCAGGTGTAATTCAGATAGGTTTACTCTTATATGTTACTTGACCTTTTTCTTAATATTCTTTCTTTATTCAATATGTTTTGTGTTTTGATTATTATATGGCGAAGGGTTTTTTTTTTTTTTTTTTGATCCAGCCTATTTGGTGTTCTGTATGCTTCTTGAACCTTCATAGGAATATCCTTCTTTAGGTTGGGAAAGTTGTCTTCTATAATTTTGTTGAATATATTTTCTGGGTCTTTGAGTTGTACTTCTTCTCTTTCTTCTACCCCTATTTTTCTTAGGTTTGGTCTTTTCATGGTGTCCCAGATTTCCTGGATGTTTTGTGTTATGAATTTGTTGGATTTGTTGTTTTCTTCAATCACTGAATTCATTTTCTCTATAGTATCTTCAGCGTCTGAGATTCTTTCTTCTATCTCTTGTACTTTGTTGGTTATACTTGTCTGTGTGGTTCCTGTTCATTTATCCGGATTTTCCACATCCCTCCATCTCTCGGTTTGTGTTTTCTTTATTGCCTCCATTTCAGTTTTCAAGTTTTGAACTGTTTCCATTACCTGTTTGATTGCTTTTTCTTGGTTTTCTAGGGTATCTTTGAGGAATTTATTCATTTCTTCTAACTTTTTGTTAGTTTTCTCGTCCCTTTCTTTAAAGGAGTTTTTCACCTCTTCTTGAAAGTTCTCTATCACTTTCATGATGTTACGTTTAAAAGTCGTTTTCTTCTACTTCTTCTGGATTAGGTTGCTCAGGTTTTCCTGTTGCATACTCACTGGATTCTGGTGTTATCATGTTGCTTTTCAGGTTGTTGGAGGAATTCTTGGATTGACGCCTGCCCATCTCTTCCTTCAGATGTGGTCAGGAGAGTCTTGGTGGCTTGGTCCCTCGGTCCGGATGTATCCGCTGGCACTGGATCAGGGCCCCTAGCTTGCTCAGGACCTCACAGTCAAAAGGTCTGGCTTGGTAAAAGGAACCCACTCTGCTCTGCCTGTGGGAGAAGGGGACCCCTGTAGCCCTGTGCTCAACCTTCCCCCAAGGCTTCAGCCTGGAAGCAGGCTGAGTTTGGGAAAGCTAGGACCCCGCAGATGGAAAGGGGTGCCCGGGGGCAAGCTGGGGTGGGATAAGCAGAAAAGCCAGTAGCGGGGGAGGCCCCCTAAGTGGCCAGAAAGCCTCGGGGATTGGAGGCTGCCTGTAGACCCCCTCCCGGGGCTCCTGGGCGGCCGGGCTGGGACCCACTTACCAGTCCAGATGTATCCGCCAACACTGGATCAGGGGCCCTTCAAAATTCTAGTTTTTGAAAAGTATTATCATGAACTCTCTAGGAAAATCAAGAAACACAGGTCAATAGTTAGTTATCTATAATAATCAAGTTTGTAGATATGCTAGGTATGTTTTCCAGATCATATAGATATTTATTTTAGATAGACAGTCTTCAAATTCCTCAAAACCTATAGAATATGGCATTTAAAATGTTTTGCTAATTTAAAGTTCGTTATGACAATGAGATACATCTGTTCCTGATAGCAACAATTTACTTCAGAGAAGATATGGGCATTGTAAAAACTCCTTATGGAGTTTGCTTTCATTGTGGCAAGATTAGCCACTGAGCAAAAAAACTGCTCTTGTATTTGACTTCTGACTATGTGTTGTGCAGACTAGACATGCAGGACACACAGGAAAGTTACTGTTGTAAACTTTGTCAGTACAAAGCAGGATGGTCATTCAGGGTTCTTGCTTCAAAGAAGAAACTGCCAGATAATTTTGCAGGGCACAGAGGAAAGTGACTGACACACTGTCAATATAGGCAGGACAGTTTTTCAAATTTCCTGCTCCATTAAAAAGTTTGCCAGATACTATGGGCCTGCAGGCTGAAGATGGATACCCCAACATTAAAAAGGAACTTTGAGTGACTGTCCAGGCAGTCAGATGTCTCTGGCATTTCTTGAGTTTTTAGAAGTTATTTGCAATGCACCTTTTGTTTATTTAAATAATATTCTATACTTCTGGTGTCTTTGATGGAGTTGAAGACCAGATAGTTATACTTGCAGTTTTTCTTAGATATGATAAAAAGTTAGTTATAAAATTTTAGATTTACTAAGATAGGATAGATTATGGAGTATTTATTTTAATTTACTGAGCACTAATGAATTATAATTCAGTACACTGTGAATGTAATCTTTATTTGATAGTTGTTCTTTTTTAAAATATTTATTTATTCATTCATTATGTATACAGTGTTGTGCTTGCATGTATGCCTGCAGGCCAGAAGAGGGCACCAGATCCCATTATAGATGGTTGTGAGCCACCATGTGGTTGCTGGGAATTGAACTCAGTACCTCTGGAAGAGCAGCCAGTGCTCTCAACCTCTGAGCCATCTCTCCAGCCCTGATAGTTGTTCTTATTGTATACAATCTTACCATGTTAAAGTTAAAATTTTTCATTTTTGTTTAAAAAGAATAAAATGTGAACTGTTGGGGGAACATTATTTTCAGGTGTGTGACTTCTGTTTACACTGCCTTTGTTTAACTCTGTGAAGCTGGTTTACTAAGCCTGTTTTAAACACCTGAGGACCTAATAAACAGATGGATGCCAATAGTGAGAAAGAAGCAAAGATAGATGGCACTGGCAGGCAGAGATTATAAATAGAGGGAGAAAAGAGGAAGAGGAGGGACATCAAGAGCACAAGGAGAGGAGGACACCAGGGGCAGCCACCCAGCTACACAGTCAGCCACTAAGAAGTAAATTAAAGTATACAGAAATAGAGAAAGATAAAAGCCCAGAGGCAAAAGGGACAATTTAAGAAAAGTTGGCAAGAGACAAGCCTAGCTAAGGCCAGGTATTTATATGAGAAATAAGCCTGTGTGTGTGTGTGTGTGTGTGTGTGTGTGTGTGTGTGTGTGTGTTTATTTGGAAGCTGGGTGGTGGGCCCCCAATAAAGCCAAAAGAGTAAAACATCATACAACACCCTGAGGACATGAGAACTGGAGAACTGACTCTCTCCTTTGTATGTCCCGTACAACAATCTAGAAAGAAGGCCCTGCGCCTTTCCTGGGCAAGACATGGAGCTGGCCCTGGTGGTATGACTGTGGGTGAGCCAGACCCTAAGACCTGAGAACAGGACAACTGGCCCATTCCTTGCTGCAGGCTGCATTGGGCAGGCAGGCTGAGGTAGTAATGTAGAGCTTACCTGAGTGGTGGCAATGGGAGAAATTTGATGGCCACCAGTCCAGCTACCACCCAGGCCCAGAACAAGGGCTATGAGCTGTTGGAGCATGTGAAGGGGATGAACCTACAGATCAAAAACTGCAGGATCTCCATGACATAGGACAGCAACAGGACATCCAAGAGGAGCCACAGTGAGTGTCAAATATTGATGGTACAACAGAAGCCAGAGATCTCAAACCAGACCAATGACTCATGGCAATGAATACTTACAAGTGAAGAAGAAGGAACGAAAGGTTAACTGTGTGACTCAACTGGGTAGCACTACAGCTTCCATGGTGATATTCTTCTCCTTTGTTTTTTTTTGTTGTTGTTGTTTTACTTTGTTTTTGCTTTGTTTATTTGGCTTTGCTTTGCTTTATTTGTTTGATTTGTTTAGGGATTTTCTTTTGTATTGTTATGGGCTGAGATTATAAGAACAGAGGAGATGCGTGGGATCTGGGTGCATGATGTGAAATCCTGGAGGCTGCTAGTTTGGTTTTTGGCTGCCCAGCAGCTCAGACCACAAATAAACATACAAAACTGTGTTAGTTAAATCACTGTTTAGCCCATTAGCTCTAGTTTCTTATTGGCTAATGCTTACATATTAATTTAACCCATCTCCATTAATCTGTGTATCACCGTGTGGCAGTGGCTTACCAGGTAAAGTTCCCAGCATCTGTCTCTGGTGGGGCTATATGGTTTCTTTCTGACTCCACCTCCTTTCTCCCAGAATTCAGTTTAGTTTTCCCCACCCAGCTAAGTTTTGCACTGCTATAGGTCCAAAGTAGTTTCTCTATTCATTAATGATAATCACAGTATACAGAGGGGAATCCCACATCACCTCCCCTTTTCTGTTTAAATAAAAAGGATTTAAATTTAACATAGTAAAATTACATATAACAAAAGAGGTATCAAACAATAATTATACTTACAATATTATTTCTACTTTATCTTTTATCATAACTAAGGAAAACTATAACTATAATTTTTAAACTCCATCAAAGTCTCCAGAAGGATATTGGTATAGGAAGTCCTTCTGGCAATGTGTTGCTTTCATTGGTTAATGAATAAAGAAACTGCCTTGGCCTGTTGATAGGGCAGCACTTACGTAGGCAGGGAAAACTAAATGGCATGCTGGGAGAAAGGAGGTGGAGTCAGGAAGACACCATGGAGCTGCCAGAGACAGGCACTGGGAATTTTACCCAGTAAGCCACTGCCATGTGGCAATATACAAATTAATAAAAATGGGTTAAATTAATATAAGAGTTAGCCAATAAGAAGTTAGAGCTAATGGGCCAAGCAGTGTTTTAATGGATATAGTTTTTGTGTCATTGTTTTGGGGCTAAGGTAGCTGGGTGTCCTGGATGAACAAGCAGGCTCTCCCACTACAGGATATAATATTACCTAAGTAAACAGGAAGTGTATTGGAGCAACTTCCAAGATTCTAGAACTGACAGAGACATCTCACTACCCGAAGTACTATTGTACCATTGGGGCATCCATCTTTAGCCTACAGGCCCATAGTATCCAGCACTTTTTCATGAAACAGGAAATTTTAAAAACAGTTTTGCCTATATTGGCAGTTTGCCAGTCACTTTCTTCTGTATCCTATAAAATGTCTATAAGACTCTTTCATGAAGCAGGAACCCCAAAGGATCATCTCACCTTTAGGAAAGTTTAGCAGTCATCTTTTTGTGGGTCTTGCATGTCCAGATCATTAAACAGTCCAGGCAAGAGCAGTTTCTTGCCCAACTGTCTAACCAATGCCATAAGGAGCCTCTTCGATGCCCATCATCCTCTTGAAGTAGATTGGTGTTGCCAGGAGCAGATGTGTCTCACTGTCATGAAAAGTCCTAAATTCTTAAAACATTTTAAATGCCATATTCTGAAGGTCTCTAAAAGATTTGAAGAATGTCTAACTATCTGAAATATATCACTGTATATCTAGAAAATCTAATTACAATTACCATAAGCTTGACTCTTATAGATGAATATATATTAACTGTATTTCTTAATTATATATTACATTTTTAAATGAGCTGTACAAACACAATACCTTAATCAAGATCAGAAATACAAATACATATAACAAAATTGACCTTAAATTTGTATCGATAAACCAAGATCTATACCAATGCAAATCTCTATAGCATATCCTTTAAATGTAAACACATATTTATAAACAATATTTGGGAATTTGAGCATAGTTTTCTAAACTACTTCCTGCTGATTGGGAATGCTGTTAACCCAAAACAACCATACAGAAACTGTATTAACTAAATCACTGCTTGGCCCATTAGCTCTATATTCTTATTGGCTGATTCTAAAATATTAATTTAATGCATCTCCATTAATCTGTGTATCATCGTATGGCAGTGGCTTACCAGGTAAAGTTCCAGCATCTGTCTCTGGTGGAGCTACATGGCTTCTCTCTGACTCCATCCTTCTTTCTCCCAACATTCAGTTTAGTTTTTCTCCATGTAGCTAAGTTTTTCCCTGCTATAGGTTCAAAGCAGTTTCTTTATTCATTAAGGGTAATCACAGCATACACAGGGGAATCCCACATCCAAATCCTAATAAAATCAACAAAAGTTTAAAAATATTAAAATACAAGAACTAAAAACAAATGCATTGACCCTAATAGAAGAGAAACTGAGGAATGATAACCTTAAACTCATTGGCACAAAAGACTTCCTGAATTTAACACCTATAATTCAAGGACGAAGATCAACAACTAATAAATGGGACCTCATGAAACTGAAAAGGTGCATTAAGGCAAAGGACACATCAATTGGACAAAACAGCAATTTACATAATGGGAAAATATTTTGACTTTGCTTCTAATACAGGACTAATATCCAAGCTATATAAAGAATCAAAAAAACTAGGTATAAAAACAAAATAGTCCATAAAAAATGGAGTACAGATTTAAATGGAGAATTCGCAATAGAGGAAACTCAAATGGCTGAGAAACAATTAAAGAAATGTTCAATGGCCTTAGCTTTCAGGAAAATACATATCAAAACTACTTTATTATTCCAAATTATACCTCTGTCCATGGTGGAGATCAATAACACAAGTGACTGCTCACGTTGTAAAAGATGTGGAGTAAGAGGAACACTCACACACCTCTCCTGGGAGTGCAAACTTATACAGTCCCTATGGAAATTTATATGGTGCTTCAGCAAGTTGGGATTCTGTGTACCTCAAAATACAGCTACACCACTCTCTGGCATATACCCAAAGCATGTTTCATCCTACTGCAAGGACACTTGTTCAAATATGGTCAGCGTTGCTCTCCCCATTGTAGTCAGAAACTGGAAACAACTTTGATGTCCCTCAAGAGAAAACAAGATTTAAAAATGTTGTACATGTACATAATGGAGTATATTCAGCTAGCAAGAGCAGACCCTGCACAAAGTGCTGTGAGGGGTAAAAAATGAGGATAGTTTTACTAAAGAGAATGAGATACCACATCATGTCTGTCTGTTAACATTGATCTGAATGCACCCTTCGAAAACTGAATGTAATATAAACCCAAGACATTTTTGGAAATTGTATGCCCTTTAGCAACTTCATGTGAATTTTTATACAAACACTGTTTTATTGATTATATAAGATATAAAAATAGAAATAAAGAGAGTATAAGACACCGAGGAAATGGAGGGCACCAGAGCAAGACCCTCTGAATCAACTATCAAATGAGCCATGCTTATATGAACTCACAGAGACAGAAGCAGCAAGTACAGGGCTTACATTGATCTACTCCAGATTCTCTGCATATATTTTATAGCTTTTAGTTTGGTTTAGTATTTTGTAGGAGAGTTGAGTGTGTGAATGGGTGGGTGTTTGATCCTGTTTTAGGGGTTCTTTTTCTTCTGTCATGTTGCCTGTCCATTCTTGATGTGATAGTTCTCTTTTATCTTATTGTATTTTATTTTGCCATGTTTGGTTGTTATAGAAGAAGCATGTTCTTTTCTAATGAGATATATAATGGGAGTAGACCCAAATATGAGGCAATGTGGGAAGAAACTGGAAAAGGTAGATAGAGGGAGGGGAAACTGTAATCACAATATATTGTATGAGAAAAGAATCTATTTTTGATAAAAGGAATAAAAAGAATAAATAAAAAATATCCCTTCCCTCCCACCCCCAACTGAGGCTACCTATACCCAAAAGAGGATTTCTTCATTTCTGAACAACAGGAATGGACAGAATCTGCACTCAATGTCAGCATTGTTACTGGTCCTCATTTCTTGGTTCTATTATATCTGTTTCATTTTGTATGTGGATACATATGATGCCATCAAATAGACCTAGGTAGGATGGTTCTTATGTAAGCAATACAAGACCCTTTGTGCAGCTTTTACCAATAGTAATTGAATAATTCAGCATCTCATTTTTCTCTAGAATAAATAGCTTGTATTCCTATTAAGGTTTAACCTACTTCACATATAAATTATATCTGCATATGTAAATATTTATTAGTATATGATCTAACCAATTAATTGTCTTCTAAGTAGAGGTAGCTCTAACAACCTTCAAAGTTTCCCACTTAGTAATAACCTATATTTTAATTGTTTATTAGAAGAGAAGTCCTTTTCCCTTTTTGAACAAGTTCTAAACAACAGAGCTACCAAGTTAGCAAATTAATTTTACTACTTTATTTTCTTACTCCAAAATTTATTTGCACAGATATATTTACTTGAAATTAATGGAAGTCATTTCATTGTCATTCTTTAGAAATCAATCAAATATGCATCAGGACTAGGGAGATGCTCTGTCAATAATCCACTTGCTGTACATACAGGCATGAGGGCTTAAGTTTAAATACCCAGAGCCCAAGATAACAGATGCAGACACTGCACTGTGCCTGTTATCCCTGTGCTGCAGAGGAAGAGACAGGAGGATAATTATTGATTGTGGCTAGCCAGTCTAGCTAAGTAGGTGATCTCTGGGTTCAGTGAAAGAAACTGTCTCAAAAATTAAGATGGAGAGCAACAGATGTAGACACTTAAGGGTGACCTCTGACCTTACATGTTCAAATGCATATGTGTTTGTACTCTTAAAACACAAAGGCACATACACATACAAAATAAAAAGAACATGTATAATTTCCCACATATTGTGGAATTATTTAAATTGTAGATGCTTTTATGAAAAAGAAAAAATAAAAGTAAAACAAGAGAACAGTTGTCTGTCTTCATCACAAATATTTTAATTCTATCTAACTGGAGATTTGGAGTTTCTTGTCTTTTTTATATATAAAGTTGCAAAAATCTGTCACTTGTAAATAACAACATTATCATGCCATGTTCATTTGAAGGGTTAAAGACACAGATACATTTTATCAGAGTAGTTTTTGAATTATATAAGTATAGATTTTAAGGGGAAAATATTCCCTAAATAGTCAGCAATTAAAATAAAGAACACTTCTTAAGAATCCCACATTCTCTGAACACTGGCTGCTAATCTATGGGTATAGGTGACTGTGGAATGCTCAAGCTGAAGTGAGACAATCTATATCATATCCATGCCCTAAAGGTTCAACTATATTTAAGGAAGAGGGAAGAGAAAGATTTAAAAAGCCAGGGGAGGTGAATAACTACAGCCAAACAGTGTTTTCTCGACACATTAGGGCAGATGCAAATATGAACATTCAGTTACTGTGATAACTTGTGTAAGATCTGCAGAAGAACAAAGGAGACAAAAATGAAGGTAGGGAGGTAGGTGGTCATGATCTGCAGAAGAACAAAGGAGACAAAAATGAAGATAGGGAGGTAGGTGGCAGCTATGGGCTGCCAAGGAAAGATACTATAGATTTTCTTTAATGATGTGTACTGTGGTAGATCCATCATGGCCCAGGGCAGACTATACACCCAAGAGCTCTTGAACAACTTAATTAGACAAATATTTTTAAGTAGAAATAGAAAGAATGTGAGTGTGAGTGGATATGGAGTGAGTGGAGATCTGGGAGGAGTTGGGAGTTATAAGCACAATTGATAGTAGGAAATTCTTCAAGAATTCATAAAAATATTACTTGAAAAGACTGTTATATGTGGCCACATCAAATAAATATTGATAAAATAATGATAGAAGTGCAACCAATCAAATTTTGATAATATTTTATTTGGTGGTAGATAGAAAAATCCTTATCTCTAGAAACAGACTTTGTAATTACAAAATTCGAAGTCATGATACTGTTTTTTCTGAAATTATTTCTACATTTAGAGTAAGACTACGATAATCTTATGGATGCCAAACCAGAATTTAAAGGTTTAAATTTACTTTGGGTAATATTACTTTAATAAAATTTTTATACTAATATACTTACATGGTTTATAAAATATGACTGTATCAAGCTTAATATTTTTTAAATAATGGTAAGAGAAGGCTAGGTTATTGAGATGAAATTAGAATGAACAAAATCAAAGTTTTAAAACATTTACAGACATATAAAAGTAGCATGCATTTCACATTGGCAGTGATACAGAACATTTTAAAACTGAGTTCCACTTAAAGTAATTAATTGTAGTTGATTAACAAGAATGATGTTGGAAATTAGCTTACATCAATCTATTTTCCTTAATATATTTGCAATTTGGTGCCCTTGGGGACGAATGCTTTTAGGATATTTCAGCTTTAATTATAGTTACTATAGTTGGAAATTTGTGAAAAGCATTGATTTCCCAACAGATGGCATTATACGAAACTGATGCTTTAGCTTGACTGTCTGCGACCACCTTTTCCATTCTTGTCATCCGTATAAAAAATTATTTAAAGCATGACACAAACTCTGATCAACTTATAGTCTTTCAATTTGATGGTCAAAAGTGTAACAAACCAAAATTTAAAAATGTAACACTGGCTTTTTCCCAGTTTGAAAAGTCATTGCACAATACTTATCTTCTTTCAGACAGGTAACAAGCATGTCGCAAGACTAGAAATAAACAGAGTTAACTGCAGTGAGCTCTCCCCTCTGCTGAGAAATCTCTGATTTCACTTTAATTAATGCTGCTGAGTGTCAAAGGATGTGAAATAAAAGGAAGTCAGAATTGGGTAGAGTACTGGATAATTCTCAGTGTATTGACTAAAGCACCAGAAAAGCAGGCATTTGGATGAAGAAAAATTAGATTACTAAAACACTCAAAAATATACCATAGGTAATAATCCTGCACCATTAGGTGAATTGATGAGATATCTTAATGGGTATTTTCCTCATCAATTTTTTAAATTATGCAAAATTGTGTGTCAGGCTTCTATATAATTTGTACAAATAGACACAAATCCTGCTCTTCATTACATGTATTTCCCTTTAATTTTGACATATGCTGCACAATTGAATATCGTGTCCTTTTCAAAACTTGAATGTATGCATTCATGTTAAACAGCAAAACCGTAGTAACTTTTTCTTTGTCCCTTCTCTTTTTCCCTCCTACAGGAGCCACAGCTACAACACTCCCTTTCATATCACAAGGCAAATCCACAATCTCTTTCTGACCTGGCATTTCCAAACCCAACAAATATATATATGGGACTACTCCAGAGTTTACAAATCCAGGGTTCCAGCTCTTGTTTCACTTTATTGGGTAAATGGAGTGTTTCTGTGATGACAAATGGAATTTTGTTCCTAATTCTATCTGTTATGTAAATTGCCTCTTGGTTCATTGAATACAAACAAATAAAATTTCATTGGGGAGAAAAAATGTAATACAAATATAGTAAAAATAACTTGTGAAAACTCTTTGACTGGCAGTACCTATTGCATAGAAAAAAGTGTTTTCATTCGCGTAATAATTTTCACTTTACTTGAGAAAACTTAAGAGCACATTCATACCAGATATAATTCATTAAGCTGGCTAATGATTAATTACAAAAACAAGGAAAAAAAACTACAGAATGGATCCAGCCATCACAAGTCAGTTATGTTATACTGAGCTATCACTCAGTCTTAATTTCAGTCACTGTGATTTAAAAGTGCAAAAATAAAATCAAATGTTCTCTAAATTCCCTTCATGTATACTTCTAAGTTATCAGTTATTTATATAGTCAGGTATTATTAATGTCCCTTTATCTGTTTAATGTAGGCTCTGATTATGATTTAGTATCTTCATTTCATTTCTTATTACAACACAACCATCTCAAGATAAGCTGGTTGGGAAAGGTCATCATAAACACTTTCTGAGATTCAAATTTAATTACAACATTTCTCCCTTTTCTTTCCTCCTCCATCCCTTCCAGATACCCATACCCACTCTCTTTCAAATCATGTTTTCTTTTCCCACTAATTGTTATAGCATGCATATACAAACACACACACACACACACACACACACACACACATATATATGTATATATTCTGAAATATGACCTGCTCAGTACATTTAACACTACTTTGTGTAGGTTGTGATCATACAGATTACCTGGTTTGCAATGTTGCAATGAAAGTTTGTATGTTTTATTTCCATAGTCAATTGATTATAAAACATGTTAGAGTCACTTTATCATAATACTCTTTGTTGCCACAGTAGAATCTAAGCTAACTTCTATAATTACAGACTTTGGTTTAGCAATAAAATTTCAAAATTGGATATTTCCATAAAGAGTGGTCTCTTCATTGACCTTAGTTTGTATCCACTTATTAAAAATGTTGCTTGTAAATTAATTTGTTATATTAAGTCTTCTTTTATACACAATTCACAAAGCATATAGTGAGTATACAATATTTGATATAAAGGTAAATGGGAGGATGGCATGTGGCTTTGATTTTGAACACTAAATGGATTTGGGGGAGAAAATGAGAAATAGATACAAAGTAATAATACAAAAGTAACAAAAAATATTGCCAGTAAAATCAGAGACACAGACAAAAGTTACAGAGTGACTATGTGAACTCACATCTGTGAAAATGAACTACAATGAGCAAGATATCCATATATTAAACATAACTACAATCATTTAGAAGTGGTGTATTCTCTCATAAATATACAAGAAATATACAACACATATTTTAGATACTAAATAAATGGGGATGATACACAACCCTCATGTTTTTGTTGTATCTGTTTATTTGGATTGAAGATCATCATATCCTTTGTTTACTTAAAACAGCCCATGAATTAATAAACAATGTATAAGCCAATTGTATGTGTTCCCAAGAATTTATAAACAAGGTGCCCATTGTCTAGAGTACTTTACTATTAATCCCTCTCTTCTCATATATATATATATATATATATATATATATATATATATATATATATATGTGTGTGTGTGTGTGTGTGTGTGTGTGTGTGAATCAAAGTTAAAAGTCATTTCTCATTTGTTCAAAGATAGGAAGAATCATGTTAAACTAAAAATATCCACACAGCAAAGGAAACACTCAGCAGGGAGAAGAGAAACCCGACAGAAAGACAGCAATTATTTGCAACTTACACATATCAAGACTTAATATACAGAAAATAAACACAATTCAATCAATGAGGAACTGTGGTGTCCAATTGGGAGAGTCTAGGAAAAGAAGGGAGCGAGGAGACCTAGACGTGCAGATTCTCGGGGTGCGGCAGAAGGGTGGATCATGGGTAACAGTAAACCAGTTGAATTTCAAAAAGGCATAAAGATAAAGGATTTTGAGTTGTTTCACCATAGATAAGAATAAATCTATGAAGACGCAGATACGCATACCTGGACTTGAACACTGCGTAATGAGTTTCTAATGCCACCACCCCATTATGGTGAACAATTGATATTTGCTAAACTTCTTAAAATAAAAGACATCAGAGAATTTAGAATAGAAGAGATATGATTAAGTATGAATCACAGCAAAAGCATAACACTACAGATTTAAAATTAAAATGAGGGGCTGGTGAAATGGCTCCGCAAGTAGAGGAACCTGCTGCCAACACTGATGGCCTGAGTATGATAATTGCCACCTGGAATCCACATGGTACTGGAATCCACATGGTACAAGATCAGGGCCAGTTACCTTCAGATGCATTCTGTCCTCCACATATGCTCCATGGCCAGCATATATTCACGTGTATACACTCATACAAAATGCAAAAGGTAATTAAATATATAAATAATTGATTTTAAGTAAAAGCAAAATGTCTCTTCAGAAACTGGGTAAAACTTTATCTTATGAAATGCATATAATATGTATTCATCAATTCTGCAAATTATCAGCTTTACTGAGGTTAGAAAATGGACTGAAAGTTATCCATAGCTGAGATTAGTAAATTATATCTTATTGTTACTGGTTGACATAAATTTAAGGCAGATCAAGTATTCCAAATGTATAATTAGAAGTTATTTACCATTTTCCAGTTTTCCAAAAATGAAAGTTTTCATTCCTTATGATTTTTATCTGACCTCAGGGTCTTCAGAAAAAAAGTATATATATATATATATAATTGTCTAGTTATGAACACAGGCTGGACTCTTTTTTTCAATTGATTTTTATTGAACTCTACATTTTTGTCTGCTCCTCTCCCTGCCTCACCCCTCCCCTTCAACCCTCTCCCAAGCTCCCCTTGCTTCCAATTTATTCAGGAGATCTTGTTTTTTCTACTTCCCATGTAGATTAGATCTATGGATGTCTCTTTTAGGGTTCTCATTGTTGTCTAGGTTCTTTGGGGTTGTGATTTGTGAACTGGTTTTCCTTGCTTTATTTTTAAAAACCACTGAGTGAGTACATGTGATAATTGTCTGGGTTACTTCACTCAAAATGATGTTTTCTAGCCCCATCCATTTGCATAGGCTGGATTCTATAGAACTCCTCATCAATGCATTCCAAAACTCTATAAGGAGAACCATTAATGTAGTGACTATTTCAAAATGCAAGTTTTTTTTCTCAAATTGTACAAAAGTATTTATAATGAGGTTGAGGCATATCATGATACATATTAACTTTGAGAACAAGCTTTTGTTTACCAAAAGTCTTAAAATATGTAAAGAAAATATCAAATTTTAAAGAAACCAATAGATCACAGATTGTTTTAACATACTATGTTGACACATAGTATTCTAATGAATGCTTAAGTTTATTTTTCTAACAAAGAGTAATGTCATATTCATTTGTCTAATTTTCCAAATATGTTCAGTTTATTTTCTCCAATGAGATTATAACCAATAATCAGCCTTATAATTTTATTTTCTATGCATAATACAATAAATTTTAAGAGTGTGTGTTGAAGGAATTTGGGGGAACATTTGATATTTAATAGCTAAATGTATTTGTTTTATAACTTCTGCAATATTAGGCACTAGTGATTTTATGGGTGTTCCCTTCCAAGTTCCTTGAAAATAAATCAAATGTTTCATTGTCCAAGTTGCATGCAACATCTTTTTTTGATCCTCTTTCTATACAATGACACCCCATAGATAATAAAAATCCAATCTAGGAACCAAATTTTACATTTGAAAATTGCCCAAAAAATGAATCCTAAAACACTTTCAATGAACTCTCTGTTTGGAAACTCTTCTCCAACCCAATAAATATACGTATGGAGGTACAAACCAAACAAATTAAGCCTCCAATTAAAATCACAAGAGACATTTTTATTCTCAGTATAACATTCCATTTTCACACAAAGGCATTCATTCACTCTCATGGCCTATAAAATTCCAGACTCAAAGGGATTCAACTTCATTAAACATGTTACCAATGGTTCTAAATATTTTTCTATTGCTTCCTTTTAGATTTAGATCTGACTAAGGAAATAAATAAACAATTAATTCAAATTGTTGAAAGTGTATTTATACGCTTTGAATTACAGTCATTCCAAGATTCCCTTTAACACACTGACTTACCATCAATTTTACCTGACATTATTATTCAAAGGACATGAAGCTGCAAGTCTAGATCTTGTGTCTGTGTTTAGGTGTCATTATTGTTTGTTTTGCTTTGCTTTTCCAATGAGATTGTGGCAACCAGATGAGAGTATTTGGAATACAAGTAGTTTTAGATTAGCGTGCATCCATTCTGTTGTTGAAACGAGAGCATAAGGAGAAAGAAGACTGAAGATAACTTTTGTGCTTACGTTTTCATTAGCTAGCTCTCCACAATGAAGAATGTATCCTTAAAATCAAAAACAATTTTTTGAAGTAGCATAGAAAAATATTATTAATCTTACATCAAAAAATATTTGTACATGATGTATGGAGGTTTTGGTTGCTCTTGAAGTATGAAAATATATTAACCCTTACAGAGCCAAATTCCTGAGGCAAAGTGAGAATTAAAAGGAACTGTCAAATTATTACCTCCAGAAAGAAAAGGGCTATACACTTTATTAACCCATAAGGTATCTTGAGGAGCTTTCACATTCCTACAGATATTAGTTTCTGCAAGAAATATATTTTTTCCAGAGGTAGTTGGGAACTGGTTTAGTTGATTTATGTTGTCCAGCTAAAATGAAGTATTGACTCTAAGCTAGGGAAGTAATCCCATTCGTTAAAGAGCTAAGTCCTGAGAATAGTTAAAGAAGAAAATGATTTGTGCTTGTCTCTCCCACAAAATAGCAGTGGCAAACTTTGGCAAGAGGTGATCTACTCCATATTATCATAGCTCTACAGACCTGGAAATTAGCACACACTCATTTATCTTATCAGTGCATTAGTATTATATTATCTGCAGAAAAAGACTGTCTGTATACTTTTATTTGCATTATGAATAGGAAAATACATAAATATATTATAGACTCATAATTGATAAGACAATCGACAGTATTGCATTAAAGAAGAAAGAAGGAAACATTCTAGAGGTTGCGTCAATTTCTTTACAGCAACACCATTTGTTCTTTGTTAGACCATACGGTATTTCTCAGGAGTCAGTGAAAACACCAGTTAGTGTGGTCTGAAACAAATTTCCAGAAGATGCGCTTTGCGTTAAAGGCACAGGGTTGGAGGAAGCACTATGTCTTTGGCAGTCCCTGAGGCAGCATAGGTGGAAGACTAGAAGCAAAATTACTTCAGTTCTGGGAATTATCATATGGTAGAAGACAAAGAGTAAGCAGCATTCTGCTGCAGTCCTGGATGAAAAGAAAGCCAGTGGTGACCACTTTCCCACTCCCTAAGCTCCTCAGCGGAGAGCATCCCTAGTTGTGTGCAAGTTGGCTAAATGATTAAAAGAACTGAACTGTAAAATATATTTATTCACACAAACGTTTTAGCCTCTCTATGACACCAGGTAACAATGAAGGAGTATAACTAGCCAAAACAACAGAAGGTATATCCCATTGGGTAAGTGATTACAATAAAGGTCAATACCTTCTACTTAAGTTGCAGTTCAGGAAAGAGCAAATTTCAGAATGATATGGAAATCATATCACCAGGTCAATTTACTTATCCAGCATGAAAATATCATTTAGCAAGATAAATTTTACCTACTGTATCTTTGTGCTTAACATATGCTATTCGTAGAATACTTCTGGAAAAAAACTAGCTTTAAAAAAACTTCTGTTAAGATTTATGTCTTCTACCTCGGTTTTCATACATACAAACTCTTTTCAATAGTGCTTCTAGCTTCAAATCTTCAGAGGGTCTATACAATAAAAAAATTGAACAGATAATAATAAAGAACATCCAGAGCTAGCAAATAACCACACATGTCTTACTACAACATTGTGTTTTTCCTTTCAGGAGCACTCCATTCTAAAGTATGTTATGAATGTGGAACAGTTTTACAAAATACTGGTATCTGTGCTCCAAGACTGCTCAAAGGAAATTTTCCAGTTATAAGGCCAAAGTGCTGTAATTTCAATGAAAAGTCACACCACAGTTCTAAAATGATGCCTGAACCCTTTTCATTGTCATATTAACAGTGAACTCAGGTGAAACAACCTGAATCAGTGACATTGTGCACATGACCATAGGAAATGGCTTCCGTGAGTCAATTTTCTAATGTGTAAAATAGGGTATCTCATGCATGCATAGACAGCAAGAAATTAGGACGGCCCCAGATAAATAGTACGGACTCAGTAAATAATAGCACTGTTATGGTCCTGATACTAAACATGGTTATGATTATCCTAATAACAAACATTTTCAATTTTTAACAGCATGTTGAGCATAATGTTAGAGTTGTGCTTATAAAAGTTATATTTAGCTGGACAGTGGTGGCGCACTCAGTTAATCTCAGCACTTGAGAAGCAGAGGCAGGCATATCTCTATAGTTCAAGGCCAGCCTGGTCAACAAAGTGAGTTCCAGGACAGACTCCAAAACTACACAGAGAAATCCAGTCTCAAAAAATCAAAAAAAATGAGTTGTATCTATCCTCATATATATAAAATTTAATATATATCACAAAAGGATCTGCATTAAAGGTAGGATTCATAATCCAAATGAAAATTTAAGACATGTCATATAGTAAAAATAGAAGGGTGTTTCACGAAGGATTTTATTTTATACGCTTAAGAAATTAAAACTATTTTTAAAAATGTCCATGACAGCAGCATGAAGATTTGAGTAGGATTTACAAAGGAGTTTAAAAGACCTTTCATTATTTAGCAAAAAGTTTTAAAATATTTTGAGCAAATTAGACAAAATAACAATTTAATTCTTCCAAACATTACCCTAACTGATGAAGTGAAAAGGGTAGGCTACACCAACTAATTTCTTGCTGAGATATAGCAAGATCCCACTGAGTAATTATCCAGAAGAACAAGTGGTATTCTGCAGGGAAGCTGAGAGATCAAACAAGGACTTCTAGTGAGAGATGTTATGCCAAAATAAGGAGCCAATCAATGGCAGTCATTTAGCTAACTGAAATCACTTCAAGTTGGCCAGTCTTACTAAAAAATAATTGCAGCTTTGAAAGGGTAGACGAGATGATGGCTGTCCCAAGAGGAAATCAGCACGGAAGACACTTGTGAAAGTTTGAAGCCCATTTTCAAAGATGCAACATTTTTACAAAAAGAGATTGAAGAAAATACCCTATTGCTCTAAGAATCAATTTGCTACTGGGAAAGAAACGTAGTTAGAGGGTTCTTATCGATTCTAAGATGTTTCCATTTCAAGAAGACACATGAAACAGAACAGATTTGGATAGTTACTGCATGACCTCCCTCACTAGCTACAGTTTGAGGTTCTTGATCAATAACCAAGACTTTGAGATTCACCTATGTGGCAATAATATAGTATAAACTTCTCAAAGAATTTTCCCTGAGTCTACAAGCATCAGTATCTATGCAGACATCCTGAGCGCCATCTGCAGATATCTGGACAAAACAAGTAGGCGTCCTCACATATCTGTGTCTCGCTTTCTACCACAAACTAACATTAGTTCCAGGTACTGGCAAGGGACCTGCAATTGTGCAATAGCTGTAGATGTTCTCACTCAGGTTCTGTTGATTGTTAGACAAAATGCCAAAATGAAGTTACATTGTTGGCAACCAGAAACATTCATTTCCTACTCCCTATGCTAAAGATTTAAATGAGGCTGGCCCTATGCCTATTTCCAAGGACATGAGTCCCTCATTGGACAAAGGACATTTAAAAATGACCCAGTTTGATAAATGATGAAAATGGTCACTAAAAGTGAAAGTTTCAGCTGTGTCTCCAGTAGTATTTACTAATGCTGTAAAAATATCAGACACTGAAAATCTAAGACACTACAGACATATATTCTTCCAAGATCTTTCAATTTTAGTACCAGCCATGTAAATAGACTAATGACAATAATTTAACCTCTAAGTCAATGAAGTATGTGCCTTGATGTTTAGCACAAGGAATAAAAAGCTACTATACTTTTCATTAAGACATTGTGTTATTTTTAAAAGCATAAGTGGCTTTGAACTGCATGAGATTCTGTTCACTATCAACCCCTTAAATTCAATTACTGAGACAAACATATTATCAAATTATATACAAAAGTTTGAGAAAAGGTCTGGTAACCTTAACATTGTCTGAAATGATATAACTGTAAGGCCACCCCAAAGGGGGCTACAAGGAGTTAGGTGGTGGCCCGAGACAGAAGAGTGGCAAATGGCAACGTGGAAGGGGAGAGGAGGGCTCCATATCTAAGTGCCTGTAAACTCTCTGTAATACCTGCATTAATCCTTATTTTTAAACTATGAGTTCCCCCATAAGCATGAAATAAATAAATACTGTACAGCTTCCGTAATTGAAGAATCCATGATTAAAGTGAGCTTCTGCTGCAGTTTGATGCAATGACTTTAAAGGTTGAGATTCTTTTCTATTTCTCTTCATTGGACCTATTCTCTCTCTCTCATACTGGTTTAATTCTTAGATTTGGTATGCCCTCTTCTGTGTTCCTGATTTTTAAAGCAATTTCAAAGTGGGAGTTTCAGGTGAGGAGATATGGGTGTGTAGAAAAGAACTTGACTATGTAGACACTCACTCTTCTAATAAATTTAAACCTTCTATGTGCCTATTTCTCCTTAATAATATAAGCAGAAGTATGAGGATACTAACATGTATATATGGATTTCTAGATCTAGGCATATGGCCAATTTCATTAGAAACCTGGGAATAGAGAGTCAGAAAGAAATAATTTCCATTGTGACATGATAATTTGTTACCAGGCATAAAAGAATGATTGCCAAAACCATTAACAGGATCGTCCTATAGTGTTGGTCTTTGGGACAAAAAACTTACAGAAATGAAGCTCCAAATCCTTCACCCCCTTAGTCCCTATATAGAATTTGTAGTTTAACATCTGTGTTAGTTTAAGGAAGAAGAAAAAATGCCTATCATATCTAGTAGGCAGTTTTCCTCTGCAGAATATATCATAAGTAATTCAATGTATGCATATGTCTGATGGCAAAATGAAAGTATTAAGCATTTCTATTTCCTTTGACATTTAAAAAATTAGCTTGCAAAGTGTTAGCCTTCTTTTCTAATTTATTAATATTTCGTTTTCAATACATTCCAACTGAAGTTTCCCCTTCCTCCACTCCTCCCAGCCCCTCTCACCTCTACTCTTACCTCCAATCCACTCCTTCTCTGTTTCTTTCAGAAAAGGGCAGGCCTCACAAGAATATCAGCCCACATGGCATTAACTGATACAATAAGATTAAGCACAAACCCTCATTTTAAGATTGGTGCGGCAACCCAGTAGGAGGAGAAGGGTTCCAAGAGTGGACAAAATAGTTAGAGACATCCACTGTTAGGAGATCCATAAAAATACCAAGCTAAACAACCACAGCATGTATGCAGGGTCCCTAGTCCTGACTCATGCAGACTTAATGATGGCCACTTCAGTCTCTATGAGCCCTGCTTAGTTGATGTCTACATTTCAATCAAATTTGTTTTAGTTGTTTATCTCCTTTCTTTTTCCTCCTCACTCCTCCCCTCCTCTCCCTTATGTCCCTCCAACTTTAGAAGCTTTCTTTCCATTCCCTTGTGACATGCAACCTTTTGTCCTACCCAATTCTCAGTACCTCTCGTGCTCTTTCACTTGTGTCCTCTCTAGGGTCATGGACTGTAGCCACTCCTCCAACCACTTACTGGCATACATACAACCACTGAAAGCTAAGAGATGAACATGGAAGAATACACGTAATGTTTGTCTTCTAGAGACTGGGTCATGACACTTAATATAATAGTTTCTAGTTCTGTACATTTCTAAATATTAACATATGATAACTGCACTTATTTATAAGGCAAATTTTGATAGCTCAATACATGTGAGTGACACATACTGATCAAAAAAGAGTAATTATGTTCCCATCTTCTTATCATTGCATTGTGTTCCAAGTCATCTCTCTCAGTTCTTCGGAAAATATTTAATAAATTACTGAGAATAGGTAGTCCATGGCTTCCTTCTATTAGCTCTACTTTTAATTGTTTTTAAAGACTTTAAGGAGTGATTTGATAATATCAGCATAATTTAATCAGTCTCACAAGATAGAAAAGAACTCAGTCAAGTTAATATATTAATTTCATAGTTCTGGTTTTGCAGACATGAGTTTTACAAACAAATAAGCTAGCAATCAAGCTACTGAAGACAGGCAAGACTAAGTTAGTATTTTTGAGACACAGTCAACAAAAGTCTCCAAAAAAAAATCCTACAATAGACTATAAGTGAGTGGAGATAAACAACAGTCCTTCAACGGACCATAAGTGAATGGGGATGAGTCAAAAAAAAAAAACTACTATGGTAACTATGGAGAATCCCCAGCTAACTAAGAGTGAATCTACGAAACAACCTAAGGAACTGGCAAAGAATATTCCTTTTCAGTCTTTTTGTTAACCAGCTGAAGGCTTGCTCTCTTTCTGAATAAATAAACCATATCATTTTGAATGTGGCTGTAGAGAATCACAACCACCCTAAAGATGTACTGCATACAGTATACTGTATCCCCAAGCATGATTGTCCAAAATCAGAATACCCAGTTGTGGACTCAAAATAAGAATTTTCCCAAACTCTATATTTCCTCTAGTGATGGTATTTCAAAATAATATGAATAAAAATTGTAGTACATGTCATAATAAAGAAAGTCTTTTTATTGAAAGAGTATAAAATGTATAGTAGCTTTAAAATAATTGGATATATATTAAAAACATGTCAGCTTGACATGAAACAACTGCTTTTTTCCTACTAGGTAGGACACTAAATATCAGTATATATGTACCACCAATGAGTTTTATACGATGCTATAACATATAAAAAAGAGACTCTCTTAGAAAAAACATTCCCACACAGTGATATAATCATTTCACAGTCATTAATTAGATGACTTTCAAGAGGTTTTGGGTGTTTTAAAGACATTCTTGAGATTTTTTATGTTTTGTTTTGTTTGTTTTCCTTTGGTTGAGTCTAATTCGCACACTGGGCTCAAATGTAACCTTGGGGGGGGCAAAAAAAAACCCTGACCCAGGAAATAAAGACCCATCTATCTATCCACAAGGCTCATCATGAACAAATTTTGGTAAGTCTGCTATGGATCATATGGATCACATCTGATATAAGTGGATTGTCAAGGTGTCATAGAAGGTTACCCTAACACATTGTGAATCCTGAAGACCTGAGTTAAATCTCCAGACCCCACAGACTGAAAGGAGAGACCTGATAACTGAAAGTTACCCAGCCTCTACAAACTTCACACGCACATACATACAGACACATGAATGCACGTATGCACAAACACATGCACACATATATACCCATTACACACACACATATATACAAACACATATACACACATCCACCCATACATACATACACAGGCACACACATACACACGTACATACACACAGGCACACACACACACATACATACACATACACACATACATACACATGCACGTGTATACACACATACACACACACCACATGTGCATATAAAATTAAATTTAATCATTCTCATGAGTTACAAAAATGATCAACCTATGTAGCATATTAATTTCATAGTTCTAAAACACTCCAGAATTCTAGCTTATTAATATTGAACCAAAGTAAAAAGACAAAATGGAACACATAATAACAAAATAAATTTTTAATATTCTACTTGGAGAGTACAATAATTTAATTGATGGGTATAGTAATAAAGTTCTGTCTGAAAAGATTCATGTGGGGCAGAATCATAATCATCTCTGACGTTTTCCTCACTCTCCTTGTTAGGAAAAAAAAGTGTTCATTTCTATATCTCTGTAATGATCTCAATTGTGTATTTAGCCATGTCCCCGTGTAGGGGAATCTAAATACATGCCCGCCATTTAGGCGGAGCCTGCTCTTTCATTCTTGACCACTCAGACCCGAATAATCACGCAGAAACTATATTAATTACAAAACTGCTTGGTCAATAGCTTAGGCGTATTCCTAGCTACCTCTTACATCTTAAATTAATCTGTTAATCCATGTATCACCACGAGACTGTGGCCTACCAGTAAGGGTTCCTGCACCTGTCTCCTTTGGTAGCTACATGGCATCTCTTTGACTCCACCTACTCTTTCTCTCTATGTCTCTGTTTGGGTTTCCTGTCTGGCTTTATTCTGCCATAGGCCAAAGCAGCTCTTTTATTAACCAATGGTTAAAAAACAAAACAAAAACAAAACATGTTCACAACAGATAGAGGGGAATTCCACATATTCCATATCACTCTACCTCATCCTTGATTTGGTCACTTATGTTCTTGGCCCATTTGCTCTTTATGAGTCTTGAATAATTCTGATGACATCAAAAGCTCCTTACAAGGAAGAACCTGTAAATGGCAAGCAATAGATATGTTTTGAAAATATATTAAGTGTGTTCTGTGTCAATGAGTGGATGAAGGCATTTGTAAGTTTCTTTTAAATGATATAATTTCATACCAGAAAGACAATTGAAAGTCATTGCTATCCCTATTTTGATATTGGCATCTTTTCAACAAAGATGATATAATATGCCTGAGACAAAAAGAAATTCCCCAAAGGCATTAGTAGAATGAGATTGATGAGATTGATGGAAATAACTCCAGATTGAATACTACTTCAGACAGAATCAGTCATTCAGGTTCATGTGACTATGTATATGAGAATATCAACCTTTTCCATAATATTAATAAACCTGGCTTTAGGAAGTTCATCTAAAACATTCTACAAAAGCTATAAATAAGTTGGCAAAGGTTTTTCTGTATTCTTTTTATCAATATCTTTTAAAAGAATATTTACTAAAAAAATAAAAGCATGTATTATTTATGATCAACTCAACTACAAGATAAAAACAACATAGAAAACATTCATTTATATATATTTAAAAGCTGGTTAATATTTTCAAAGGGATATTTTAGGTAATTGGATGTATATCATCAGTACTAAAATTAACCAGGCAAAATTTCATGATTAAACCAGGATGCAAAGTATCAAATTTGAATGCCATTTAATTAGAATAAAATACAATTATATTTTATCATCATTTCTTAATTTTAAGTAAATTGTTTTAATGTATACATTAAATTGCAAGATGTACATATTAATTTGGTACTGTATAACATCTAAACCAGTTTAAAGGTATTCGTTTCAGCAAACATTTACCATTTATTGTAGTACAAATACTTTAATTCTTTTGTTAGGAGAAAATATATAATATATAATTGCTATGCTCCAAAGTCCAAAGTATCTTCTGAGACTCAAGGCAATCTTGTACTTGTGATCACGTGTAAAATAAAAGAAATTTAAACAAACTACATATTTCCAACAAAAAATGCACATATAAGAGAACACACATTACTCTTCCAAAAGAGAGGACTAGGATCATAATGAGGAAATGAAACAGGGCAAACACCAAGTCCTATAGCTCCATATTGAACTTTGCCAGTTGCAACACTATTTCTCTCGTGCACTGCTTCCACTGATGATGCAGGTCTCCTTTGGCAGATGTATCATGCATGCATCTGGCACCTCCAACATCTGGGTGTATCCAGTGCAACAAATTCTATCAGCACAGCTTCATGCCACAACACCTCAGGGCTTTCTTGAAGGGATTGTAAGACGGCCACATGCTGCCTGACTTCCTTAAACCATAGAGGAAGAATCCGTGATTACCTTAACCTGTATCCTTCTTGTATCCAAAATCAAGTAGACGGCCCTTTCAAGTTCTGCTAACATTAGTGATGAAGTCTTATCTCCTGAACCACAGTTGCCACAGATCCTGAATGCTAAAGCTGGTGAAGAATTTCCTTAAGAATTTCTTTTCGAGGAGCATAAACCCCCTTAGGCTCTTCCTTTCACAAACTGGAGCCTTCAGTGGATGGGGTCTTGTGCTCATGTTGCCGTTCCTATGCTCCAACATAAAGCTATAAGCTTCTGGCTAATGCTGGAGTTCTCAACCTGTGGGCTGTGACCCATCTGGGGGTAAAACAACCTTCTACGAAGGTTATATATCAGCTATCCTTCACATCAGACATTTATATTACAATTCATAAAAGTACCAAAATTATAATTATGAAGTAGCAATGAAAATAACTTTATGGTTGGGGGTCAGCAAAACATAAGGAACTGTATTTAGCAGTCGCAGCATTAGGAAAGTTAAGAGTCACATTAGAATCTAGTGGCATCAATCTTCATGAATTACAGCCTCCTTTTGAATACATGATGTGGTTATAATCTCGAGCTTCCTAGTACTCCTTTTCATTGTAAGCTTATATAAGAATAATCAGTAAATAGCCATACCATACTCTCAATGATATACTGTCCTGTAATTACTTCCACCAAAAAGAAAAATACTTTTTAATTCAACCTTATGGAAGTTATTGGGACAACCAGATTCTTTACCAAAATAACTTATAAATGGCTTCTAGTTCAGTTGTTAACAAAATTCTTACTCCTCTCTGAAAAATCTAAAGGAAGAAAGTATATATTTTGCCTTACAATTCCTGAAGGACAGAGTTTATCATGATAGGAAGGCATCACAGCAGGCAAAGGATGTAGCACAATTAATGAAAACCCAGAGACAGAAATTGGGGTTCAACCTGAAGGTCAGAAATGCAAAACAGACAGTCACTGGCTCTTACCTCTACCTACGTCCTAAAATAGTGATTCTGCCTCCAGGAATCTCAGAATGAGACTGTGTGTGAGAGCTATCTCCTGCAGCCTTACATTAACAGAAGCATGCAGTTAGTTTATCACATTCTATCCACATACTGGAAGCTCAAAGACAGAACATGAAGTAGAGTGAGGATATAAAACCCCAATGCCTGCCTTCGGAGAAGTACTTCCTCCAGCGAGGCTCCACATTGGAAAGGTTCCATGACCTCCCCAATATTGCCACTAATTGAGAACCAAGTGTTCAAAGACATAAGTTTAAAAGAAAAATTTATCGCCCAAACCACAGCAAAATTGTGGGCTGCTTCCATTGTTCGGCTAATACTGGAAAAACTGGCAGCAGATGTCTCTTTTGTGTACTGATTCCACTTCCATTGCATAGAAATATCCAGTAGTAAAATTATTGCAGTTACAGGGATGTCTACTTGATCCTCTCTATCAATATTTTAGTGTCTGCAATAGTCTAATAAACCTATAGCGTTTCCTTTTCTCTGTGTTCTCTTAGTACTTATTTCATTTTATTTCATAATATTCATGATTATTGGAATGAGATGCTATCCCATTGTGGTTTGGATTTGCATTTTCTCATAGTAAGTGATGTAGAGTATCTTTTAATTCCTGTTTGCCATTTAATTGTCTTCTTTTGCTGTATCACCTATTAAATTCGTTGGCCATTCTAAATCAGATTTTATAGATTCTGAAAAATAATCCTTAGATGTTGAATAATTCACGGGCACAATCTCCCTCAATCTGTAGGTGATCTTATTACTTTCATGATCATTTACTTTACCGTGAAGGTGCTTTTCAGTTTGACATGTGCTCATTTGTCTTTACCTGTCTTTATTTTCTGTGTTCTATTGGTAATAGTCAAAAACTGGAAACAACCAAGATTTCCCTCAACAGAAGAACAGATCAAGAAAATATGCTAAATTTGCCAAATGGAGTACTACTCAGATAACAAAAATTATCATCATTAAATTTGTAAGCATGGTCAGAACTAGAAAAATCATCCTAAGCAAGGTAACACAGTCCCAGAAAGATAAATATATCTTTTTTTCTGTTTCCTTTTTTCTGTGTTCTCTTATACTTATTTCAGTTTTTCATAATAGTCATGATTATTGGAATGAGATGCTATCCCATTGTGGTTTGGATTTGCATTTTCTCATAGTAAGTGATGTAGATAAATATATCACTCGTATGGGGATATTATCTACTAAATAAATGTTGTCTCTAAAATCGTGTCTGTAAAACCATGAAACACAAACAGAACAATCTATAATAACAATGCAGAAAGCTTGCATGCAAAAAAATCAGAAAAAACTGTTGGGTGTTTCACAGTACTGCTGTAAATACTTGCTTAGACTTTTGGTATTTCAAATACATTAGAATGTTGATCATGCATATTTAATTATTTAAAATTTTCAAGTGATGGCATTTACAGTACATTACACTCTCACAGAGGATCTAACACAGTGTTGGAAAAGCTATCCTTTAAAGACTAGCACAGCTCACCAGAATTTTGATTCTGCCTTTACAGTATTTCAGAAAAACAGTAAATGGTGAGTCAGTTTGTCAGTGTAACATTTTTTTTTAAGAAAAATACTTGAAAAACAGCGCCCATTTCTTCAGCTCCAGTAGGCTTTACTCATGCAAAATGACCCGCTGCCTTCCATTTTACATGTTATGGCTTCACAAAATACTGTATAGTGAGATGTTCAATGTCTCCATAAGGTTAGTGTCACAGATGCCTGAAGTCACTGTAAGGAGTGTATTGTTCACCCTCATTATTGCACACAAATGAGGAGAAAATGAAGAGAAAATACCAACAGTGATTATAACAAGTTCTTCAAGAAAACAATTATCGTGGGAAAAACCAGAACAAACCGCTAAACCCTTTGATAGATAAGTAGCTATATGATATGAAAAGTAAAAGAAAAACTCCAGAATCAAACCCTCTCAGCCACCTCTGCTCCCTCAGTTCCACCCAGTGCCCCCCCCCCATCCACCTCCCTTCTTCCCAGGTCCACAGCTCCTTCCTTTCCCTTCAGAAAAGAGCAGGCCTTCCAGGGATATCAACCAAACACAGCATCATAAGTATAGTAAGATTAGGTACAAGCCATCATATCAAGGCGGGACAAGACAACCCAGTAGGAGGATAAGGGTCCCAAGAGCAGTCAAAGAATCAGAGGCAACTCCTACTCCCACCTTTAGGAGACCTAAATGTGTTTTTAAAAGAAAGGAGCATTTACATATTTGAAATCCAATCAGTTAAAACATGAAAATGTCAAGCTGTATATTTAATGTGGGCAAAACCGAAACTTTTAAAATAAGCAACTCACTTAAATAATTCAGAGAACACTTAGTGTATACATACATACAGAGAGAGAGAGAGAAGAGAGAGAGAGAGAGAGACAATGAACCAAGATTCTTTTCCCTTTAAAATCTGTTTACATACAACAAAACAATCTAGCTTTAGTATGAAAATATTTTAAATTATATATCATTCATAGGACAAAGAAAATGCTGCTTACTTTTCACAAGGGAATTAAAAGACTCGAGACAGAGACCCACGCTGGAACACTGGACTGAGCTCCCAAGGCCCAGTTGAAGAGCAGAAGGAGGGAGAAGATGAACACAGAAGTCAGAACCGCAAGGGATTGGTCCACCCATTGAGATGGTGTGCCCGATCTGGTGGGAGCTTACCAAGGCCAGCTGGACTGGGACTGAACGAGCATGTGATCGAAACAGACTCTCTGAATATGACTGACAATGGGGACTGACTGAGAAGCCAATGATAATGGCACTGGGATTTGATTCTACTGCATGTACTGGCTTTTTGGGATCCTAGTCAGTTTGGATTCACACCTTCCTAGGCCTGGATGGAGGCGAGAGGGCCTTGG
>PVIU01022238.1:0-29822 GCA_004026605.1 Ondatra zibethicus | reverse complement strand
TGGGATGTCCATAGAGAGAAAATATTAAACATTTTGAAAGACTACAATCGAACAGTAAGATTGTCCAGTTTGAAAATATGTAAAATACATAAAAGAATTTGTAAAAATTAAAATATATTTAACATCAACATTAATATTAATTGCCAAAATGGAACAAATGGTGGAGTGGTAGTGGACATTTCTAAGTCATTGTTTTTTTGTCCAGTGTTAAAGACGCTGTCATGGTCACTGAGGACTGTGAGGTCAGGGGACACTGAGGACTGTATATTATTACCTATTTGTATTAATTTTTGAGTTTGCATTCTCCTGAGACCTGCCATATTATAATTAAAATGCTTAAGTCATACAAACAGCATTTATAAATTCATGGCCAATATGAAGATAAATAATCCATCATCTCATGATAGATATCTTTAATGTTAATTACTCAGATAAAACTAGTTTCATTAAAAAACATGTTAAATATTACACTACCAAATCCCTTCATTAAATTCTATTAACACAATTTATAAGGAATTCATTCAGAGAGTAGCTCTCTTTATCACTGGTTTGCTTTGAATTACTAAACAATGCCCAGAGTATAAGCTCCATAAGAATTTCAAACACTATCTATTTATTTAACTAATAAACAATTAATCAGCTAATAAACACAGGATATAACACCTTTTTGTGTGCTTCTGCAAAAGAAAAATATCCAGTATTTGTCTTTCAAGGCCAATGGAGTTTTCTAAGCTTAAATTTCACTACCAAAATATTCTAACGAATAAAAATGGAAAAAAATTTAAGGTCAATTAAAAATATATTCATCTTTCTTCATTATCCTAAACATCCTGAATAGTTAATGACGCTGAATGCTTGTGCCTATGTTTCTTATGTATCTTAGAATCTGAATGTTTACATATTGTCTTCTACTCCTTGTTGATGGTATATTCAAATGAGTGATAAAAAATATTAAACTAAGATAATTATGCTTCAAAGCTTTACATCACATGTGACCTCAAAATACTTGATTTTCAAGTACTTACTATCTGGTATCATCCTTTTTTAAAATGCTCCCCAGTACAGTTCATTGGCAATCACTCTCACAAAAATGTTAGAAACAGTGTACAACAGTTGGAGTTTTTCTATTAGGAACTTCTTTTTACCAAAAAGTGGTTAAATGGCCAAAACTTCATTATTTTGCAACCTCAACAATCGTCCTGAAAAAGAGTATTATGAACACTGAAGCATGGAGATAGAATTTAATGTCCATATTGACATTATTTATTTCACAATAAAGGAAATGATCCCCCCCCCACCTTACCCTAATTGTTTGCTTTTGACACTCTCTAGATTATTCTTTTCTATTTATAGACTGGATGAGTTACCTAATGGTACAATTAAAAGTAACATATGACTCTACTGAGACCAACTCCTGAACTTAAAGAAAGGGTTTAACTATGTCGTTATTGTAAATGCCTTTTAAAATCATATCTTTCAATTAAGTTCAAGCTTAGTTTCCAAGAAAACTTAAAGCCAACTGGTAACTATGCATCTATATCTGTTTTGTAAGTATATAGATAAAATATGCATGATTTGATAATACAGCCATTTCTGAAATTCAAAACAGATTGTAATCTAAAATACTTGAAATTTAATTGAACGTGAACATTTCTATTCAAAACAAAGTAAAGTGTCTTCAAAACATGGGACTATTCAAAATATTTTTAAAAATGAGGTTTCTGAACCATTAAGAGAGGGAGCCCAAAACAGGTAACTAGAATTGTGCTTGAGATTCACATGTTCTTCTAATAAATTGTATCTTGTTAACTTTCCTAGTTGTACCAACAAAACTCCCTTCTTTGGATGTGTGGTTGTTTATTCACAAAATCCAAATGAAGACACTACATCACAATGCAAATCATTCCCATTTCTTACTTTATCTCATACCTTTACAATTAAAATGTATTACCTGGATGCATAGGAATTTTTAAAAGACTGTCTTAGTACTTTTCTATTGCTATAATAAAACAGTATGAACAAGGAAAGTTTGAAAGATAATATTAATTTGGTGCTTACAGTTTCAGATTAGATTGCATGACTATCATTTTGGGGAATATGGCAGCAGGAAGGCCAGCATGGTACTGGAGCAGTCACTGAGAGCTAACATCTTGAAACAGAGAGAACTGACCTAGGAGTGAGGTGGTCTACTCCTTTATTACCAGCACATGGGAGACAGAGGCAATACTCAACAGATTAGTTATAGGACAATGTGATGGATGTATTTCCTCAATTTATATTTCAGTCTTAATCCCAGTACTCTGGAGTCAGAGGCAAGCAGATCTCTGTGAGTTTGAGGCTGGCATGGTCTGCAGAGTGATACCCAGGACAGCTAGGGATACACGAAGAAACCATGTCTTAAAAAGAAAAACGAAAGAAAGAAAGAAAGAAAGAAAGAAAGAAAGAAAGAAAGAAAGAAAGAGAGAGAGACAGAAGAGAGGAGAGAGCTTTTGGAACATGTGCTTTTCAATTTTCTTTAATTTAATTTAATTTTTAAATTTCTTCTACTATAACAATTAAGAAAATTGATTTCAATAATTTGGAATTTTGAGATGATGGCTTATAAATGTTTATTTATATTTAAAGGAGGTTGATTATAAAAGTTTAAATGGTCACAATGAATCTCTAAAAAGAGATGGGGAAGATGTGATATAGAAATGAATTCTTGTCATTTATATGGATCTTTGTCTATTGATACATATTTAAGTTTTTTTGTTACACTGTTTATAGGTATTTATGCTCTTATTTAAGGTATAATGATTATGCAGCTCATTTAAAAATATAATATATAATTAAGAAATAGAGATTAATAGATAGTCATCTATAATAGTCAAACTCTAGTCATGTTAGTTAGGTTTTCTGGATATACAAAGATATACTTCAGTTAGGTAGATAATCTTCAATACTTGAAAGACTTACAGAATATGGTATTTAAAATGTTTTAAGAACTTAGACTTTTCTTGACAATGAGACATGTCTGCTTCAGGCAGCATCAATTACTTCAGAGAAGTTGAAGAGTGTTGAAGAATCTTGTTAAGTAATTTGCCTTCAGCGTGACAAGGCTAGCCATTTGAGCAAGAAACTGCTCTTTCCTGGAATGCTTGGAAGTATGCTGTGTACGCTGGACATCCAGGACCCACAGAAAAGTGACTGCTAAACTTTCCAAAAAAATAGGCTGGTTTTTCCAGGGTTCCTGCGTCACAGAAGAAACTGCCAGACATTCTACAGGGAACAAAAAAAGACAACTGTTGAACTTTGACAGCACAAGGCAGACAGATTTTCAAATTCCTGCTTCATGGAAAAGTCTGCTGTTTTCTATGGGCCTGTAGGCCAAAGATGGATGCCCCAATGTTACATAAGAACTTTGGGTGACTGCCCAGGCAACAAAATGTCTCTGTCAGTTCTAGAACTTTGTATGTTGCTTACAGTGCATTTTCTATTTAGTAAGGTAATCTTATATCTTGTTTGGGTCTTTAAAGAGTTGAAGACAGATAGTTATAGTTTTCCTTAATTATGATACAGGATAAATTAGATATAAAACTTTAGACTCACAAAGATATGATAGATGATATAATATTTTTCTTAATTTGCAAAATGTAAATGTACTAAATATTCTATCTATAATTCTCACTTGATAACAGGTTTATATATGTAATTTTACTACGTTAAAGTTAACACCTTCCTTTTTATTTAGACAGAAAAAGGGAGATGATGTGTGATGTCCTTCTGTATATGTGTTGCTTTTATTTGTTGATAAATAAAGCTGTTCCAAGTAATGGCCTACCAGAACAAAGCCAGGCAGGAAAGCACAACAGAAATATATAGGGAGAGTAAGTGGAGTTAGAGAGATGCCATGTAGCTGCTAAAGGAGAAAGATGCCCTGGAACCTTACTAGTAGGCCACAGATGTATGGTGATACACAGATGAATATAAATTGGTTGATTTCAGGTTAATAAGATAATAAGAAGCCTGAGCTAACAGGTCAAACGGTGTTGTAATTAAAAAAAAATTCATAGTGTGTAGAGACTCGAAAGTATGAGTGTTGACCAAAGTCAGAGAGCTGGAACTAACCTCTAATTCCTTCAAGGATATTGTGCTTCTACCTCAAACAAAGGGCCTACCTATATATGGATCAGAGAGTTCTGCTTTCAAGGTTGTTGTCAACAGGTGTGGATAATAGCTAGACCTTGTACTCCAGGATCAGAGAAGTAGATATGTTCCTACCTCAAGCAAAATTCTAAAGATCCAACTAAGTTAATTTTCCCTTAAGGAGATAACTTTGAATTCTACCCAGGGAGTCATTTGGCTACAGAATGTTTTGGTCTAGATTATGAGTATGACTTCTTTTGTTCTAGCAACAAATGTTTAACTATGGATGTAGCTCATGACCTTCAATTGGTATGTTCATTTAATTGTATCATGTTTCTATAGTTTTTTTTTTTTTTTTTGTCTTCTACCTTTTGTGGTTTTGGGTAGTTTAAGCAGTTGGAAATTAACTATGGTTGAATTTCCGTACCCACTGGAATTCCCTCTTGATATTATTCTATGTTCTTCCATTTTATCATTTTCATTAGTGTCTTCATATTCTTTACAATACTTCTAAATCCCCATGCCCTTAAAATGGCTAAAGATATTTTTGATAAAGCTGATCACCAACAATAGTATAATAGTATAATTTGTATTTATTTCATATAGAAAATTTTCTTGTAATATGAAAGATCAAGTGGGGAACACTATACTATTTGCAAAAAAATATAAAATTAAAAATATTGAATTAAAGCCACATTTTATAATGTTCATAAATTAAGAATCATTGTTAATAGATATATGGGAATGCATAAATAATATTTGACAAAATGTGCATATAACACATATTTCCAAAATATCATAAAAGAATATGTATGTTTTATATAAATAAACTCATATCAATATTTACTAATTCCCAATAAGTAACACTGATGTGTTTGCAACTTGTTTGAAGAAATAAACAAAAGTTTTTCTCCCCCCCAAAATACTAGATAAGTGAAAAATAGGTATAATATTAAATACATTATGTAAAAGAATTACAACTACACTTCTGGGGATTTTTCAGTACTCTATATTATCAGTGTTTGAAGTTTGAATATTTAGCCAAAGATGAATACTAAATCTTGCCTAAATATATTTTTCCAATTATAGCTCTTTTCATTTAACTAGATTCTAAATGATGCTTTGAGGATATCATCTTCAAGCCACAGTTGAGTAAACCATACAATACTCATTCTCATTGAAGAAACTCAAGCCTTTGCAGAGATAGAGGATCACTGGAAGGTAAGAAAGAAATGAGATGGCAAGCCTTATCTTTTCATCTTGCTGCACTGTAAAAAATTCTATGCATAGAACTAGGGAACATAGAGTACGCTTTAGAGTTTCCCTAAGATGAAGCTGGATTTATTTGGTGCAGACAAGAGATCATTTCACAGGAAAAATTTAAGTAGATTAAAAAGCTACAAATATATAGTGGTTTAGACAATGGTGAAATTAAAGAGTTCTGTCACAAATTAAGCAGAAAGTTAAACTGTGTATTTCTGAAGATAAGTCCTAAGGGTCAAATTAATAAGTATTTGTGGTAATTAAATGTACAATTAAAGGAAGTTCTTGTGTAGGTTGTGTTATGTGACTGATTCCTTTTGGGTTTTTTTGTGAACACTGAGAAAATGGTACAATTTGTCATGCATTGCACAATGGAAAGAAAGGTTCTTGTCCACACAAAGGAGTTTAGGAATCATTGATAGATTAATACAACTTCGTGTGAACCAACATGTATTGAGATACCTTCTTACTATCAGTTAGCTATATACAATAAAATTCATGAAATCTATAGAAATAAGAAGAAACATAAAGAGGTGGACAAATGAGTTGTGGGATGAAACCTATAATGAGTAGAAAAATCCAACCACTCAAACATTTCAAGATCTGAAGCATATTTTAACCATCACACAAAGACATTTAAAAAAGCAGTAAATAAGATACATTCTATACAATTAAAAATATATATTGACACATAGTTGTTTTAAATTTTTACATCAGACAACTATAGGTTATAACAAAAATTAATGACATATTAGACATACTACAAATTTAGCCAAACCAAGTAAATCATCCCAAAACTCTGAAGAAAAAGACCAAGAAATAAAATTCTGACATCATTTCTGGTTTATGAAAAGAAAAATATTAAGTGGTACAGGTGTCTTAAGTAAACTTACAATTTGGAACTCAAAATGGAAGCAAGAGTCATAGAGAAAAATGTTTGAACAGAAGTAGCCAAGATTTTATCTATTTCAGCAAAATTAGAATTCTACAGATCCAAGAAACTTAGCAGGCATCTAGAAGAAAAGATATGAACAAATTTTACCCATGTAGATAATAATTAATTCCTTCTATGATGGGTAGATTTTAAAAACCTGCAGAGAACAGGACCTGGTGTCAGGAACATCAATGAAAGGAAGTCAGTTCTCTCTTGTTGCAAACAATTCACTTAAGAAGGGATCAGCAACATCTTGAGAACACAGAAAAAGAAAACATTTTATGTTTAATGCATTTTAATACTTTGTAAGATAAAAAACAAAGTAGAAAAATCTTGACCCTAATATTTTATAACTTCATATTCCCAGAGACACACTAGCAAAAGTATTAAAGAAATTCAGTCAGAAGGAAAAATGACAGTTGGAGGTTATCTAGACCAACTCAAAAGAAAGGAGAGACTCAAAGACAAATATAAGAAACCAATTTCAAAGATGATAGAAAAGTCTAGAATTGGATCAATAACCTGGGAGAAGTAGTGTCCTGTTGAGCCATGTACTGTTTAGAACAGAGCCTTTTACCATGTGTGCACTGAGGCACATTTCAAATCTTAGAGATGGGATTCCAGCTGAGGGTAGACAAGAGGCTGATTGCAAAAGTTGGAGAAAAAACTATTTTGATATTAGAAGCAGTCACTTGTAACAGGTTTGTGTGTGTGTGTGTGTGTGTGTGTGTGTGTGTGTGTGTGTATGTACTTGTTTATGTGTGTGTAGTAGGAGGCTACCTGTTTGTTTCCAGCTGCCCACACTCAAAATAACCTTATAGAAACCATATTATTTGCAATACTTTTTGACCAATGACTTAAGCACATTTATAACTTGGTCTTATATTCTAAACTAAACCATCCCCATTAATCTGTGCATCACCACAAGGTTGTGGCCTACTGGCACAGTTTCAGTGGGCTCCAGTGAAGGCCTCCTTCCCTAGAGGTGGCTACATGTCTTCTCACTGACTCCTCATACTTTCTCCCAGCATTCAGTTTAGTTTTTCTGCCTAGCTCTATTCTACCCTATCACATGCCAAATCAGTTTCTTTATTCATTGACCAATAAATGCAAAACATATACAGAAGTACTTTCCACACTGTGTGTGTGTGTGTATGTGTGTGTGCATGTGTGTGTCTGTGTGTGTGTGTTGCATATATTCAGACATGGGAATATTAATATATGGGAGCGCCAGAGAAAAACTTCAAAGTCATTTGAATTGATATTTCTCAGTTTGTCTGATATTCTCAACCAACCAGCCTTCCTTCTTCCTTTCCCCCTTACTTCTTTCTTCCTTCCTTTTCTTTCTTACTCTGTCTCTTGGATGATTTCTTCACTGGCCTGAAACTTTCAGAGATCACCTTGACCACACTCCCCTTCTTCCAGTATTAGAAGTAAAACAACAACATGGCACCATGTGTGTCTCCAGACTAGCTGTTTTACAACTAATTCATTTTCTCTACATTTAGAGTTGTGGATTTACAACATTACCTCTGAAATGACAGGAAGTCAAAGTAAATGACTTTTATTTAAATGGGTAAAGAAAGTTTAAGTATTTTTATTCATGTGTTTCAAATTTTTATGTCATCATGTAATGTTGGAAGTCATTGTAGCCTAGTCAAACGTTACAGTGTATTATAGTCTACAAGCTTCATTAAAAAGTCTGACAACATAGAAACTCCCTCTCTCCCTAGGAAAATTTCCTGATTTCTACCTGTCCTTATTTGAAAAATGTCACTGGCACTAGGGCACTGACCTTATCTGAAAGCAGTCACTAAACCAGATTCCTGACTTATCTTTAGTTTGAACCCTTGGCACAGATTCCTGCTAAAGGCTTGTGCTAGAAGTTCTACCATAGGACAACACTGCCACATAGAAAGCCTGGTGATGGAGGTATGCCATTTCATGGAAATTATGGGTTTTTTCCCAGGCTTCCCAATTCTATATAGTTTTATATTTTAAAGTGATTTTGAGCTGATTTACTGAAGTCTGTCTCCTGGAAAGACGTCCTCAATGTACCCACTGCCATCCTACCCTGTTCCTTTTTACTGGTCCCTCCACCATTATAGACCAATGCAACCAATGATCCCAGGAAGAAGCACAGCCACAATATAGATGCCAAAAATAAGATGACATGCACATGTGTACATATAATATATGACATATATGTATGTACATTTAATACATTGTCTGTAATTTAGTTATAACAAAAACAGACACATTTTCTGTGAACATACTATTTTGGCATTAATTATTGCAGTGTTTATTATTATTCATATAATTTCCAAAAGTGTATATTCAAATATATTGATCAATCAAAAAAATCTGTGGGCTATGGAGACAGTTCTTTGTATATGTCATATGTCAAACGAGTCTGCAGAGTGAGTTCCAGGTCCCCAGAACCAAGTAAATAACATGTGAGATTGGTGGTCCTAAGTCCAGAGTTCAAAGGTCAAGACTTAGAATTTCTGTGCAGGTATAGCAAGCTCTTCACATGCTGAGTCATCTCATCAGTGTTAATAGGGTTGATATTACTTTAAAGAGAAAGTCTTTGTTTAGAAAATGCATTCTTGTATTGTTCTTTTATATGTTAGTTTTATTAGGATCCTTTTATCAGCTAAGAGTTGGTCATAGATAATTGTATGTGGATAAAGCTGGAGAATAGATATGTTTTAAGGTGTGTATTATTTGTCTCATTTACCCTCACATTAGTGCTATGGGATTATTATTTTAATTATCATTTACTAGATGAGATGAGATGATATAAGGAATTAAGAAAGCTGGTCTGGTCATGGAGCCAGAACTCACACATGGGCTATCCAATGATAAAATAAATACTCCTTATAATTGAACATGTCTCATTTTCCAAGAAACATTTATTTAACATTTGTTAAGAATCTGATAGGAAGCAAAGGTACTGACATCTTGTAAAACATTAAGTCAAGTCTCTCTCCAGTAATTTCTGCAAATTGGAAACACTAGGAATAATTTGTTTTCAGTCAAAATTTATTTTGAAAACTATTTTTATTTATTCTATAATATACCAAAACATATCATGTTTCAGAACTATAACTTGTCAAACTACCAAGGTTATTTGGACATACTGTTAAAAAAATCTGTAAATGGAGATGGTGCAGTGTTGTCAGAGGTTTCTGTCCCACCAGGTCCCACATCTGTTTAGTCCCAAATAAACACACAGGCCTACATTCATTATAAACTGTTTGGCCTATTAGCTTAGGCTTATTATTAAATCTTATAACTTATATTAGCCCATAATTCTTATCTGTGTTAGCCATGTGGCTTGGTACCTTATTCGGTGAGGCAGTCACATCAGGGTTGCTCTGTGTCTGGGTTCCTCTGTGTCTGGGTGGGGACTGAAGACTTAGTCTTTCCTCTTCCCGAATTCTCCTGTTCTTGTTGCCACACCTCTACTTCCTGCCTGGTGGTCATGCTTATACTTCTTGCCTGGTACTAGCCAATCAGCATTTTATTAAAATACAAATGACAGGGTAAATACAATTGTCCCATAGCAGTGCAGAATTGAAGAGAAGGTGTAGCTGCATCCATCCTTCATGGAAAGAAGCTCTTTTAGCAAATAGAATATTCCCATTGCCTTAGGTGCTCTTTGTATAAATTTCCATATATTAGATAAATATTAGTTTATAGTCCTGAGACAAATAATATTTTAAGTGCCTTTCTGAGACATGTATTGATTGTTTCAATAATATAGAAATTAGATTAATATGAATATGTATTTCGTATTTGTGATATATACTATTATAATCAATTAAAATTGTCTAGCATAAAGAGAAAAATTATATGACTTTATCTTATTCCATAACTCCTTACTTGATGTATATCAAAATATCATAAGCTTGTGATGCTCTTTGAGTCATTATTTGTAACTTAAATGTTTTTTACAACCAATTTTATCTTATTTTCTATATCTTTATACTTAATGGTTTTTAACATTCAAGGATATAAGTCCTTTTAAATTGTAAACATAAGATTCTTTTCATATTCCAATTACCTCTTTTCAGCTACTTAACAATAGAATTTGTTTTTTTCTTTGCTTTCTGAAGTATATGTTATGTCTATTATGTGTGACTAATAAGGCTTTCTCTTGAAAACACGCACTTAAGACTTAAGATGAATGTGATCTGGGCATGGTAGCATACCTTATTGATGTCAGCACTCCACAGACAGATGTAGGCATATCTTTTGGAGTTGTAAAACTGCATGATCTATATAATGAGTTCCAGTCCAGCTAAGATTACCTAGTGAAATACTCTTAACTCCCCAACAACAGCAAAACAATAGCAACAACAAAGATTTGCCATGTACTATTAAAACAAAATCAAGAGACTATTCTACCCTATTCAACTGAATGGTGAAGGAGTTGTACACCACCCCCTAAGCAAAAATAAATATCATAAAACAATTGAAGCTTTACTAAAATATGTAGGCAGTTTTAAATCATGTAACAGGAGGAGTGAGTTGCTTGTTTGTCCCTAACGCCTGGCTAGCTCAGCCCCCAAAATAAGCACACAGAGAGTATAGTCATTTAAATACTACCTGGCCCATTTTCTCTAGCCTCTTTTTGGCTAACTCTCACACCTTGATTTAACCCATTTCTAATAATCTGTATATCACCACGAGGTTGTAGATTATGGGGAAAGATTCAACATGTCTGATTCTGGCAGCTCCATGGTGGTTCTTTTACTCTCCTTTCTTCCTCCCAGAATTCAGTTCTGTCTTCTCCACCTACCTAAGTTCTGCCATATCAGGCCAAGCAATTTCTTTATTAATTAACCAATGAAAGAAACACACAAACAGAAGAACCTCCTACACCATTTCCCCTTTTCTATTTAAAAAAGAAAGGAAGGCTTTAACTTTTCATGGTAAAATTACATATGAAAAACAGTTATCAAGCAAGAATTACAGTTACATTATTTATATCTATTTTATCTTTTAGCATAACAAAGGAAAGCTATAACTATCTATTTATCTATTCTTCAACTCTAACAAAGACTCCAGAAGGATATAATATTACCTAAGTAAACAGGAAGTGCATTGTAAGTAACTTCCAAAACTCTAGAATTGACAGAGACATCTTGCTGCCTGTACAGTCACCCAAAGTTCTTCTGTACCATTGGGGCATCCATCTTCAGCCTACAGGCCAATAGTACCCAGCAGCCTTTTCCATGAAGCTGGAAATTTCAAAGATAGTTTAGTCACTTTCTTCTGTGTCCTGCAGAATGTCTGGCAGACTCTTTCATGAAGCAGGAACCCCAAAGGACCATCTCACCTTTAGGCAAGTTCAGCAGTCATCTCTCTGTGGGCAACAGTCCTGGCAAGAGCAGTTTCTTTCCCAAATGGCTAGCAAACTCCATAAGGAGCCTCTTCGAAGCCCATCTTCTTCCTGAAGTAGATTGGTAACATTGGTTTTCAAACCTGCCCACCCCACCGCCCTGGCTCTGCTACCTGCCACCAGCTTGCCTTGGCACAAGCCCTCCCTCAGCAGCGTGGAGCCAGCAGTTCAATATAGAATATCATGCAGTGGCTTTTCTTGCTGCAATTCTTCATATTTTCTCTTTACATGCCTCGGATTGGCTTCAAGTTCCCATGCACACTATTATTTGCCTCCCCACATGGGTTTAAACTCCACGCCTCCAGGGTTCCACAGGCCTGGACAGTCTCTGCCCGCCTGGTTTGCTCTTTCCTGAGTGATTTTTCAATGCCTCGTGAAGTGCAGCACTTAAGCAGTGCCAGTCAGAGCGCTAGAGGTTGCAAAATGCTGCAACCCCTTGGGGCTACTCTTTGTCACATGGAGGTATACACAACTTCCAGGTTGCTGTTCTCTACCTCTTGGTTTCTTGTTCCATGTATGGAATTGATTTAATTATATTTACTTGTTGAGCGACTCATACTTCCCAGTCTTTAACAAATACCAAGGCGGACACTGAAACAGGACCCCGCTTCTGTCACCTTAGCATTGGTTCTAGTCACGACTCAGCAACAGCATGACCTGCTGAATAATAGGTAATATGGCAGTTTTCATTTCCATTGTAACTTTTACTGCTTTCTTTATTAATACAATGGATTATATCATGCGAGGTTATATGACTATGGGGATACCTCAACTTACTGGTTATTAGGTTTCAGTTTTCTTCTCCATAATCTATCATTAAGGAAGAATATGGCACTCCTAGAAATGATACAATCTTTACAGACTAATAATGAATGGCAAGCTGAAAGAATTAAAATTATTGAAAATCAGAGGTTATCTTAACAAGTGGATACTATGATAGGCAAAATTTACTCCTATCCAAGGGCACTAGGAAGTTACCTGAAAGGGTTCATACTGTTGAATTTGACATTCAGAAATTATCACAAAGTTTTGATAAAGTAACAGACAGAATGTACCTCCAGGATGGCAATCTACATGATATCTAAGAAAAGTTGAAGGAGGACATGTTATCTTTGAGGGCAAACACTAAAACCTTGGAATCACAGATGCAGAATGCAGACCAAAAAATTCATACCTTAGTGAAATCACTAGAAATATATGCAGGTCAGGAGATTCAGACTTTACGACAGACAATGATAAAAAGACTTGAAATGATTGAGAAAATTATTGGAGCTGGTGAACAGGGTAAGAAGGCAGAAGGACAGGATACAACATCACCACTGGCTGTCAGAACAGGTTTACCCAGGGTTTTAGTGTCATACCCTGTAATTTACTCTGAAAAAGCATCAACTTCTAAAGGCTCAAAGGGAGGCAAAGAAGGTAGATGAACGCCAATAGGAATGAATGATCTAAAAGAAATTAAGCAAGCTGTTATTAATTATGGCTTGCACTCTGCATTTGTTAAGGCAACGATAAGGACTGGGGCTTCTAACGTCAGAGCTACTCCCCATGATTTCTCTTAGTTAGTGTCTGTAGTACTGGATGATAGACCTTCCTTGATGTTTGGAATTTATTTCAGAGAAGAATCCAAACATATGGAACAGCATGGAGGAGCAAAAGATGTGGAGGTTTCCCAAGATCAAATTCGTGGCATAGGAGTGTATGCTGATCCACAGGTCCAAGCTCTTTACTACGAAGAAATATTGTCCCTATGCCACAAAGCAGTCTTGAATGCTTGGGATAGGATACAAGAATAGAGAAAAGGATTGAATCATATACCAGGGTTAGGCAGGGACAGAGAGCACACTTTACTGACTTTTTGCAAAGATTAATTAAGGCTCTGCAAATAGGAGTAACAGACCCAGAAGCTAGACGAATAATCCTTGAATCGCTGGCTTTTGAAAATGCAATTTTAGAATGTAAAAATATAATTGGGCCTTTAAGGTCTAGATAAACACCTATGGCTGAACGGATTCAGCATACGATGAATGTTGAGACGTTTGGCTATAATGATGAATCTTGGGTAGGAGAAGTGATTTCCAAAGCAATGAGGAGACATCAAACTTCCAAATGTTTTAATTGTGGTGAATTAGGACATCTGAAAAGGGATTGCAGGGAGTAAAGACAGATAATGGTCCAGCTTACGTCTCTAGGAAAATGAAACAGTTTTTTGCTTATTATAATATTAAACATGTTACAGGTATACCACACAATCCTAGAGGTCAAGCAGTTATAGAAAAATCAAATTGTACTTTAAAGTATATGATCAACAAACAGAAAGGGATGCAAAATACCCCAGGAAATAAACTGTATAATGCTTTATTAACCTTGGATTTTCTTAATGCTAATGAAAAAGGAACAACAACGGCAGAGAAGCATTGGATAATGGAAAAAAAACTTCTGAATTGAATCAACCAGTATATTTCAAGGATGTGTTGACCTCACAATGGGAAACAGGAGATGTACTACATTGGGGAAGGAGTTTGCTCTTGTTTCCACAGGAGATGAAAAATTATGGATACCATCAAAATTAATAAAGATTCGCTGTGAAAAAAAAGAAACCTATTGAAACAGAGAAATGATAGCTCATCCACAATGGTGATAAGCATAGAGATGGTAAGAAAAGCATATAAGATGGGGGCAGGGTCCTTTTCTTGTCTTTGCAGGAAAATACTCATCTTTAAAAATTCAAGAGATCCCTGATGTTTGAATGATGACAGGTAGAAAAATAACTATCCAATAAGGATCATCAAGAAAATCAAATATGGTTTGTAAGTACAAATGAGACAATGTATACATTTATGTATATGTATATGTATGTATTATGTGTTTATGAATATATAGAGCTGGACAATGGTTCTGCCCTTTAAATCCAAGCATGTTATTAAAAGAAAAAACTCAGAGTTTCTATCTCATGTCAAGAGCTGTTTGATGTGGGACAGAAAGAAAAAAACTTTAGCAAACATCTTTGCTTTTCTTCATATCTATTTTTGTCTTTATCATGCCTTTTATTGGATATAGATGTCTGTATATGTCCATATAAATAATGTTTAAGTTTTCCACAAAGAACAATCAATTTTCCTGCAGTAACCTTTGAAGTTTCCAAGAAGAAGATGGGGCCCCATAACAACTCCACCTGGTCCATATGATGTCATGATACTGATAGCACTACTACAAGACCTGTTTTGGGTACCAGCTGCACAAGATGGTTCCAACTTGGTTGGCTGAAATGATGCACATCTTTTACAATGTTCTGACCAGACCTCCACAAAATACTCAAAGACTATTTGTAATTTTACCAGATATTAATCTTGAAATTAAACCATCACTTTACTTTCATAGGATCCCCTAGAAAGAATGTCACCCGCATGACAGCTGGAAGTAATTCTCGAAGATGATATCCCCCCTCCCAGCAAAGTTTGTCCTTAGGCTTAGGGACATCATTTAGGGGTTGATTATAATTGGTATATGGTTGAGGGTTGGAGGAGGAAATTTATAAGCTCAGGGAACTTTTTGAAAAATAAAGAGGGAAAATTGGATGATGGGATAATAGATTTGTATTTGTGAATTATTGTTTACAGACAATTACATTGGTATAGATTCTTGTATATTGGTACAAAGTTAAATTATATTGAATATTGTATGCATGCATGCTTCTACATCTGTTTAAAACATTTTAACTTATTGATATATATATATGTATTGATATATATATTTACCATATTGTAGTGTACATTTCTACCTCTGATCAAGATACTTATACATTGTTTACATTTGGAAGTCATTGTCCTCATTTATTGCACAGTTTATTGTCTTAGTCTTTAAGTTAGATAGGTATTAAGAGTTATAGATCAATAGTCATCTATGTTTGTTATACTTACAGTTAGACTATTCAGGTACTTTATATACATAGAGATTATATTCTGTATAGATAGATAATCTTCAACCACTTCAAGGATCTGTGGAATATGGCATCTTAGGGTTTTGTTCACATGAGACATGATTGCTCCTGGCAGCACCGATCTATTCCCGAGAGAATGTTGAGCCCCAAAGACACTCCACTTGGAGCCTGTTTTCTTCTGGGCAAAAACTGGCCTTTGGGCAAAGAAATGCCCGTGCCTCAACCACTGACAAGATATAGTATCCAGAAATGGATAAACAGGACTGTCAAATCTTGCCAAGACAGGGTAAGAGAGTTTTGAAAAATATCTTGCCTTTGAAAATGGTCTGTCAGTTATTCTAGGCCTTAGCCAAAGTTGGTTGCTTCAACATTGCAAATGAGACTTTGGATAATTGCCCAGGTAGCCAATTGTCTCTGTCATATATTGCTAGCTTTGGAAGCTATTTGATTGTACTTCCTGCCTGCTCAAGTAATATTATCTCCCTTCTCAGGCCTTCAATAGGGTTGAAGATTAGATAATTGTAGTTACTGTCCTCTTATGATCTAGCCAAGCCATTTACAATACAAGACTTAGACTCCATAGGATAGAATATTTATTTAAACATTTCGCATATGTTCCTTCCTTAATATTGTTTATGCTGTTTGTAATTCTAATCTTATACTTGATATCTCTTTCTAGTGTATATTGTTTTGTATTGGATTTGGAACTCTCTTACTTAAACAAAAGGGGGAGGTGCTGCGGGAGCTCCTTCTGCTCCTTCAGCCACTGGGCACTTGGGCATGGTCTCTTTCGCTTTAAAAAGCAGTGGTAGCCCTGCTCCTGCCACTTTGCTTCCAGCTCCTCTTCCAGCTACTAGATTCCTTTCCTGGTCATGCAGAGGGCTGTTGTCTAGGATGGTGATCTGTAAGTTTTTCCCTTTAAATAAATAACCCTTTTATTAATCATAATTCCAAACTGGTGTGGGATCGTTTTGTAACTTATGCCTTCAAAAGAAGGCTCCCTATTATTAAATATTTGCCAGTGGAAGTTGCTATAGAAATTAAAATTAATAGACTGGTAAACTACTTAGTTCTACATTACCAATGGATTATTTCCAAAGTAACATGTGCCTAGACAAAGATAATAACAATAAATAAAAATATGGAAGTCAGGATAAATAAAGACATCCAGTGCATTTGGGATTGATATGGTAATTGCAGTTGGTTTATCATAGCAGAGTCAGACTAGGCAGAACAATAGTTACATCACACATTCATTGAACAGATTAATCAAACTTTAAAAACCTAATAGAAATCAAAGTACACAAGGAAAGAAAAAATGGGAAATACATTGCACAAAATGTGTCTGGAAATTATCTAAAATACTAAGAAGGTGCTGAAAGAAATTTGAGGTGAAACAAAGATAGAAAAAATAAGCAGGAAACAATGAATATGAAATATAAAATAATCAGGTGTTGTTTTTAAGAAATAGTGTAATAATATGTAATAATATCTTCAATAGAAGATAGAAGCTTTAGAGTGTGAAGTCAGTTTCTTCTCTCATAGAGTCTTAGAAAAGATGTTATTTCCTCATGATTAAATCACCTAACACATAAAATCAAAGTAATAATAAAATATACCTCAATTTGTTTTTGTGATGATTAAATGTGTCTTTTGATGATTAAATCTTTAGAATGGTGTTGCCTTTTTATTGCCAGTAATTGTTCTTGCACATTAAGTTAGTTAATGAATTAAGCACAAGTATTAAAAAGTATTGCCTTTAGAATCAAATACTATTTAAAAGATATCTTAAAGATTATATCATTTACAAAATGAGATTATAAGCAAAAAGGTAAAATGTTTCATAAACTAAAAATAAACTCAATAAACATGAAGACAATTTCATCAAATCCCAGAGAGGGAGGAAATGGAGGCCTGGAGAATTCCTAACCTAGAATTTGAAAAGTTAATGCTAAAATTGCCTTAGTTAAAGAGAGTCAGGAAAATGTTCTGGCATTTATCTTTAGAATGCTTCATTATAATCTTAGGACTCTCTTCAAGTGGTCTAAACTATTCCTTTTCTTCCATATCTAGAGCCATCCTCAATACTGTTAAACAAACATAATGATTTCTCCAAGTTGCTCACAATGACTTTGATCACAGGTCACTTCAGAACAACTCAAAATGAAGGAAAATGACTCCATCATAGAAGGTGGGGAATGTAAAAAAGTTAAATGCTTAGCTAGGTTACTTATGTAAGTTAATAAATACAGCTCATCAGGTAAACATTCTGGATCTTCTTATATTTCTTAAAATAAAAACAAGTCAGTGTGGGACTTGATTACATAATTCATGACGAGTCTGTCCTGTAAAAGACTTTTTAATTTTATCAAGAAAATACTAACTGCCATGTGTGACAATCACAAAATGTATTTTAAGTAGAGAAAGGGACAGTAATTCAAATTTCTTTTTTATTGCAATATTATTATACATCCCAAAAGAAATAAAAATTTACATATAATTCCTTGAACCTCAAAGGCATTTAAGGAATGCATGCTGATGCTGTTAATAATTTTGAATACATATAACCAGAGACTACTTCACTGGGGAAAATGTATAGTTTCAGATGAGTTCAGAATCAGTTTGCATAATCCAAACCTTATATTTATTGCATTCTTCTGGAGATATGACAATTAAAATCTCTAAACATATCATTATTTCTAAACATCATGGTTTGCTGCAATGTATTTCTTTTTCTCAGTCAAAACATAATTACATAATTTTCTGTTAGTCTTACCCCTCAAACTCTTCTTATTCCAACTGCTTCTCAAACTTATGACCTCTTATTCTTTAATAATTATATATAATATATATATTAAGCATATAAGAAAAAATATTCAAATGCAACTTGCAAGTTTTATTGTTGTATATATGTGTATATGTGTACATATAAAATATTAAAATATATAATGCCTTGAGTCTCAAAGACTTGTAAGAAATACATGCTAATGCTCCTAATATTTTTGAATATATTTATGTGACCAGAGATTATATCACTAGAGAAAATCTATAGTGTCATATTAGTTCAGATTCAGTTTACATAATCCAAATCTTATCTTTATTGTAATCTTTCTGAAGATATTAGAAATAAAATTTTTATGTATATGATATACATTTATATATGCATATATATACACATATCATATACACATGTGAATATATAGACACACACATGTGGTAAAGTATAATTTCCCTCTCTCAGTAGTTGTTAAATATCTGTAGCCCTTCATCAAGTGGTTCCAAACAATTGCATTTTCTTCAGTCCACGTTAACACATCAACTGGTGTTATTTTAAGTTTGTTTAAGCCAGGCATATTGTTAATATTTTATAATGTAGCTTCCCTGCCATATCAGGAAGTCACAGTCTTGTGTTAGTCTTCCATGGACTATGGCTTTTGTAATTTTCCTGATACCTCTTCTGCTATGTTCTCTAAACCACAAACGGAGGAGTTTGTTGTACATGTAACAGTTTGGACCTGAAAACATCTAAAGTTCTCTCTGTATTTTCACTCAATATGACTTTCCTTCGTTGAGAAAATAAGTTTCTTTGATGAGGGTGAGAGCTACATTTATCTGTAGATTCAAGGATAAGTATTTAGGTGCAGTTAAGAATTCTACTTGAATTTCACCTTCCCAGAGAAATCCATGTGTTCCTCCTTGAGTTCATGATACTATCTACCCTCTCTGGGGCCCTGGATTGTGGGTTGGTTCTCCTATAGTTTACTCCTAATATCCTCTTTTGAGTGAATATATACCATGTTTGCCTTTCTGGTCTGGGTTACCATACACAGAATAATGCTTTTTCTGGTTCCATCCATTTCCCTTTAAATTTCATGAAGTCACTGTTTTGATAGCTGAATAATACTCAATTATGTAGTGTACCACATTTTCCTCATTCTTTCTTCAGTTGAGGAACAGGAGGAGAGGAGGAAGAAGAGAATGTGATTAGTATTTTAAGTAAAACAAATATAAAAATCCATGTTGCTTCCTAAAAATAAAATAAAGGACTACATGCAAGGTATTTAAAAAAAAGAAAAGAATTCTATTTGCTTAAACCAGAAGCAATAATTTCAGTTTTTCCTCTGATATCTATGACAGCATATGATGGGTGCTTTTCTAGTTTTACAGAATGAGGCATAACTTCTCTCCTGTTGAATGGTCCTTCAGTCCAGTTAGACAGCTGTTAGTTTTCCTCGGGATGTTAGCAAAATTACAGAACATTTAGGTCTATCTTGCCATACTGATCACAGGTATGATTCATGGTGTCACAACTGTATGAAACTCCTGAATAATTTTCTCTCCTTTGGAAGCTTACATAGCACCTTCCTGTATGTAGTGCTGAGAGAGGAGGGTCTGAGTCAGATCCTACTTAATTCCTCTGAGTTTTACCTGTATCCAAAGTTCATGTTATCTTCAGGAGTCAAGGAAGTACTCCTGAAACAATATATAATATTATTGTTGCCTTTGGTTTATTATTAAACAAGGCCAATTTTAATAATAAAACATTACATTGAACTCTAACGTTTTATTGATTATTAAAGCATGAGACACAAAAACACTTATTTTCAAATATAGGTGATTATGAAAAGGAAAGTCAGTAATTAGATATTTCTTTTTATAACAACATCAAGAATGCTATATTTGTGCTAGTTTTCATTTTATTTTATTCTCTATCTATCTATCTATCTATCTATCTATCTATCTATCTATCTATCTATCTATCTATATATTATTGGTTTTATTGAGCTATATATTTTTCTATGCTCCCTTCCCTTTGTAACCTTTCCCTTTTAGACCTCTCCCATGGTCCCCATCCTCCCAATTTACTCAGGAGATCTTGTCTTTTTCTACTTTCTATGTAGATTAGACCCATGTATGTCTCTCTTAGAGTCTTCATTGTTGCCTAGGTTCTCTGGGATTGTGAATTGTAGGTTGGTTTTCTTTGCTTTATCTCTAAAAGTCACTTTTGAGTGAGTACATATGATATTTGTCATTATGGATATGGATTACTTCACTCAATATGATGTTATCTAGCCCCATCCATTTGCCTTCAGATTTCAAGATGTCATTTTTTTCTGCTTTGTAGTACTCCATTGTTTAAATGTACCACATTTTTCCTTATCCACTCATTGCTCAAGAGGCATTTGGGTTGTTTCCAGGTTCTGGCTATGAAAAATAATTCTGCTATGCACATAGTTTTAAACAGCATACCTTGATATATAAAATAAGTTCTTTGAAATATGAAAACAAAGACTGTGTACTTTCTATAAATTGTGGTAATTCTAAAACTTTGAAAAGTCACATATTTGTTTTTTAAATCAATTTATATTGGGGATCATATTCTAATTTTTTAAAATCTATTCATATTCTTCTAACTAAATATCTGAAAGTAGATACCTCCTAGCATCATTTTATTGGGCATAGAACTTCATCACATTGATGTAATAGTGGCAGGAATATCGCACAAGTATTTAACTACTTTCTGGTTATACTTGAAGCCTGTTCCACAGGCTGCAACTTGCTACTGGCATTATTATTGTTGCCCAAATCCTCTGGATAGACATATTTCTCTATAACTATTACTTTGCTAAAAGATTATAATATTAATCTGAAATAGAATCATTATACCTATAGAGTAGTGCATGACCTATAACACTCTACAGAAGCTTCTCTATGCAGTACTTAGCAGTTAATACAGACACAAACCAGCTTCCCTACCTGACCCTTTAATCCTGGATCCCCAACTTCTCTGGGAACTACATCTTCACCTGTGTTCTCCCCTGGCCTCTCACAGTGCCAGGTCTCAACTGCTTTCCTTGACTTCTTCATGTCTTCAAAATGAACACCACTCTTATACATGACCAAATCTAGTGGCAAGCACATGGTTCAACCTTGGCCACCTCTGTGGCACACTTGCTGAATCTGAGAAAAGAGTTTTCAAAGATGGTGTAGGAGGTGCTTTTTCATTTCTATTGCTCTCATTGGTTGAATAAAGAAAACTGCCTTGGCCTTTTGATAGGGCAGAAATCAGGTAGGCAGAGTAGACAGGTTGGAATGCTGGGAGGAAGGGAAGTGTGGCAGACGCCATGATTCTCCTGGCCAAGACTGATGTTGCTTAGACTCATGCCGGTAAGCCACAGTCAAGTGGCAATACACATTAATGGAAATGGGTTAATCAAGATGTGAGAATTAGCCAATAAGAGGCTAGAACTAATGGGCCAGGCAGTAATTAAATTAATACAATTTCTGTGTAATTATTTCAAATGTAAGCTAGCTGAGCGGCTGGGATGAAAAACAGGCCCCCTCGCCTCCTACTACACAAAGATTTCATTTCAGTGATGCTGGTCTCTTCTTAATCTCTTCTAATTTCTTAGCTCTGGTTGACTGGCATCAGTTGTCTATGTAATCCAAAGGTTTCCCTTCAGCAGTGCTTGTCTCTTGTTAATCATTACCAATTATTCAGTACCAGATGATCAGAAGGATAATTCTTAATTGAAAATGTGCCTCATCCTCAACAGAGCCTTTAATTGACACTCAATTTTCCTCTGGGAATTTACAAGCCAGGCCTCCATCCTATATATTTCTCTGAATATTCTTATCCTTTATTCTACCTCATAACAGAACCCCAGTGTTTGAATGCCCAGCGGTTTTTTCCAGCCTAAAATTCCAAAGTCATTCCACAACCCAAACAAAAATAAAAATAAAACATGGTTAAGTCAGTTACAGCAGTACCCCATAATCCTGGTATCATCTTTTGTCCTACTTTTGCTTTCTATTGCTGTAGTGAAATATTATGACCAAAGATAACTTAGGAAGGAAATGATTCATTTGACTTACACTTCCACAGCACTGTTCTACACCAAAGGAAGTCCAGACAAGAATTTGAACTGGGAAGGAACCTGGAGGCAGGATCTGAGGCAGAGGCCATGGAAGAGGTCTGCTTATTGTTTATTATCCATGGTTTACTCAGCCTGCTTTCTCATGGAAATCAGGACCACCAGCCCAGGGATGGCGTCACCCACAACATGCTGGGCCCTCCCCCCATCAATAAAAGAGAAAGACCCACAGACCTGATTACAACTCAATCTTATGGAAGCATTTTCTCAGTGGAGCTCCTTGCTGTCCAGTAACCCTAGCTCGTATCAAATTAACTTAAAACTGGACAGTACACCATGGAAACTTCTAAAGTTACAAATTAATTAAGGAAAGTTTAACTTAAGCAGTGTGGAAAGCAGAGAGATTAAGTGCACATTTTAGTCATTTAGGTCCGTTAGACATCAGTGAAAAGAAAGGGAGGGAAGGAAAGACCCAGCAGGTAAGTATATGAATCAAACTTAAGTTCCAACAAGCCAGGTGAGCTATATGAAAGTTATGCTTGGTATAGTATCAAACTCTATGAACCTTTAAATAGGTGCTAATTTCTAGGGATCTGTTTTATGTAATTCGGTGTCTAGCTTTTCCTAGAAAGAATGTTCCATATCTTTAAATGTAAATATACCATGAAATGGCAAGAAATCATGTGTCTAGCTAGCAGCTAGAGAATAGTCTATCCTTTAGGCACAGACAGAAAACAAATATTCTAAAAGTTGCATTTAAAAATGACTGTTACAAAAGTAGCTACTGGTAGATCAAATGAAAGAGGAAATCTAGGATTTTAGCAAAATTATCATAAAAGAGGCCAATTGGAAACATTAAACAGGGTGGGGAGGGTGGAAGATGTGGGGAGCAGGAGAAGGGGAGGGAGTAGGAATTGGGGTTGGTATATAAAATGAGAAAAGATTTAAAAAAGAATCAGGAAAAAGAAACATTAAACATTAAAAATGTCATGAGAGAAAAATATACAAATAAATTGTGATCTGTCACTGATATTATCTTGCGTGAGAATGGACCACAAGTCAACAAAATCCACTCTAAGTGTTTTTATTGTCATGGGGTGGTGGTGCACGCCTTTAATCCCAACACTCGGGAGGCAGAGGCAGGAGGATCTCTGTGAGTATGAGGCCAGCCTAGTCTACATGAACTAGTTCCAGGACAGCTCTAAAGCTACAGAGAAATATTGTCTCGAAAAATAAAAGAAAGAAAAGAAAAAGGTTTTATTAATAAAAAGAAAGGAAAGAGGGGGTGCACAGCCTGCCTGAAAGAATCATGGTGAAAGAGAGCAGGTGCGAGCACGCCTACTTTTTAAGGGTAGTTCAGTGAATGCGTATAGGGGCTAACTCAGCCATGCAATGCAAACATAGATCATGGGACCATGCTCTGCACGCTCGTAGATTACATAGGATGTAGGTTCTAAAGTGACTAGGCAATTTGCCTGAATGATGATGGTGCATGCGCGGCCATAGGAACCCGGAAATGCTAACACATAGGGTAATTTAGCTTTTGTGCCTGTATGCTGGTGGCCATAGGACCCCGAATGTGATGGAAATGACTAGAGTTACTAACTGATCAAAAACTCAATCAGTAGAGGAAATTATATTGAGTAAAGGGAAAGGGCTGCCAATCCACCGACAATATAGAAAAAGAAAAATGATTATTTTACATAAATTAAAATTACCCCTCCTCAGAGGACATTGAGAAATTTCAGCAAATAAGACCATATGCTCCTCTAGCAGAGGAACAGGATTTGGCCCTTCCCACCCCCATAACAATTAACAACCACCCATAAGTACAGTTCCAGGATATCTGATGCCCTCTTTGGCCTCTGTGGGAACCAGGCATATATGTGGTACACACACATACACAATTTAAAAAATAAATAAATTTTCAATAATTTATCTATTAATATTTTTTCATAATCCTGGTGTTTATTACAAGATGAATCTAAATTGATTTTGAGTATGGTCAGAGGTATGTACATCCCAATATACTTTATGTTAATAAAATCCAAGTGGAACTACCAAAAGAACCTGGGATTTGAAGTACACAGGCCATTATTTTTAAATAATTTAAAATGCTTTGAATCAGGGTTTTAAAGTAGCATAATAATCAATTGATTATTTAATATTAATATATTAGAACAATACTGTTGCTTTGTGACTATGGTGCTTGTATCCAACTTGATAATGTGTAACACATACTTCAGTAGAGTCAGTTTTGAGTTACTTTTTAACTTCTTTGTACTCTAACTTTATGTATTAATATTAATTTTATAAGAATAATTGGTTACATTTAGTAGTCACATTAGAAGTTCCTATATATATGTTTATATATGTGGAGGAAAAAGTATATAGAAATGAATGCAAGATTTTGCACTAAAAGCTATTTGATATAAAGTTGACAAGACATTACATCTAAAAGATGAAAGATTGAGCATACCAGATTATAATAGAGGCAAAACATTTTAAATCTGTCCTGTGATTAAATTCAGGTAGCAAAACTCTGCTTAGAGTTAATTGATAGAATTAGATATGGTTTTAAAACCTCATCATGAATTATTTTATATAATGAAGGAAAGGGTATAGTAAAAATGTCAAACCTTATACAGCTGAATCATTTTCTATACCGTTTGATCTTTAAAATACCAATATTGTATCACAGCATTAAATATTGTGAAGATTCTTCTGCAATGATAGTACATCCTGATTATGCAAGACACTGCATACATCACCCAAAAAAGCCCCTTGAAATCTGAGAAAATTATATTTGCTTTTGAGAATCTCTCTTTGCAAGAGTAGAAGCATTTTTTCTCTTTGATAGCTGGTACGTGCTGGTGTGGTAAGAAGGACTGGTAAGTATTGAGTATATCACAGCAGTAGACACTGAAGACCAGATGTAGTCTGTGACTGACTCGTGGTTACATTGCATTATTCTCACTCTGGAACTTACAAATCAGGAGGCATTTTTAAAATAAGAGCAGTTCCCCTTGACCAGTGTTCTTTTTGTTCATTCCACCTGGCAACATTTGGTTCTGCAGCAAGCTCTGCTCATTTCATTTTTGTGATCTTTTTAATCTTTTTGTAGATGCATTATTACCCACAGATATCATTCATTAGAAAATATTTTTACATATTTGATAGCAAGGATCTCAAGAAAAAGCTATTGAACCACCTACTTAATCCACTTAAATAAAATCATTTACATATGAATGACTTATTTAAGAGAACAATGCATTTATCATAATAAAATAAAAAGTATGCAAATGATAATTTTATTGCTTCATCTATTATTTTGCATACTGCTTTTATTATGCAGAATTCAATAATGCAGTGAAATGAACTAATATTTATGTAAAATTTAACTGGCTGTTTTTATAAAAATGCTTATGTATAAATAAATTTTACCTGTTTAACCTTTTATATTTGTTAATTAGATGATAATACAAATTGTATATTATACTGGTTAATTAACAAATATTTGTGAATAGACACAACATATCATTTTAAAAATTGAATTGGGAAGGAGATGGCTCCATGAACACAGCACTTACTGTCCATTTGTGAGGGACAGAATTTGATTCCCCTGAATACAAATTCAAGCCAGACGGTCAGTAAGCAGGACTTCCCTGTGCCACGGATGAGAAGTGATGCCATCTCCAATCAGAATAATAGCTGTTCTAGAAAGATTTCTGAGAAGCATTTTCTAATATTATTTTTTATCTATAATATGAGACAAAGAGATGATGCTTATGTTTAAAAACCAAATAAGTGATATGGAACCAACTCAGTGAGGAGTTCTGGTGAAAGACATGGTTTACAATATAGATTGCATTAATAACTTGCCAATGACACTAAAAATGTTCTAGAACTTCCCCCAACACTCTTTTTCTTACCTATTTTACCATGAATGCTTTAATGCAGGGGGTTATCTCCACAATAATTCTGAGGACAAATAATTATAGAATGTATTAATATTTTCATCAAAATAGATATCTGCTACCCCTTGAGAGTAGTTTTGGAAAGTACCTTTCTTTGCACAAGGAGATTTGAGAACATTTTCTATGAAGCAAAATGTCACATTTAATATTTCTCTCTGCAAGATGATTAATATTTGAGCCGGGCATGGTGGCACATATCTTTAATCCCAGCACGCTGGAGGCTGAGCCAGAAAGATCTTGGTGAGTTTGAGGCCAGCCTGTTGAGTAGTATTTGTTTGCATGTATGTAATATACTGAGACAATAAAGTTGTATATGAGGGATAATTTTGCAATTGTGATATGAAAATATAGCTAAGGAACAGAAACCAGGAATGTCAGGTACTCACTAATGGATAAAATGTCTTAGTAACAAACCAACAGTTTCTGTTTATTATAGTATCAAAGGTCTTTTAGCAAGGAAGTCATAGTTATTCAAAGATTAGTCACATTTCAAAGTTAAAAAAAACTAGGCTAATTTTTCTCTCTTCTTTCTTTTTGTTTTTATTTCTTTCACTTATAACTTTCACTTGAAAAATAGGACAAGGAGGTTTTCTGGAGGAAAAACTGACTTTTGCATATAAACTATAAGTTTTGTATCTTGAAAGGTAATAGATAAGAGGAAACATGGACGAAGAGTATTAACTGAGTGATAAACAATCTCCTGGCATCTCTTTGATTGCGCAACAAAACATAATGACCACTAATTTTCCATACCAAAAGAATGAAGTTAGTTTGTCTGAAGCAAAATTTGTCCCTAATTATGAATATGTGTGACAAAATTATCAGTCACCCAAACTATCTTCCACCACTGTCAGTCTCTGTTTTAACATTGTCATCTGCCAAGAGTTAGATCATCATGTTTAATGTCTATTATTTCAGTAAATTAACTTCAACTAACTTCCTCATAGTCTTAGTAAATAACCAATATGCAAATAGAATCTACTCAGTGAAGTGAAATTGATAGAATTTAGTTTAGAGAATTTGTTGTGCCAAAGAACTTTGGGGACAAATATGAATAGATAAGGTCCCTAAATGATAAATAGCTACAAGAAATTGCCTCGAAAAGTATGGTAGAAAGGGTGGAGGGATTGAGATAAACCTGAGAGACATTTTTTCTACAAATCTCTACTGCTGAGTTTTCACAGTAAAGCAAAAGTTTCAACAAAAAGCAATGAGATTACTTCTACTTTCGCTTTTATTGGTGCCTTAACTGCTGATATCCCCAACCTGTACTTCCACCATTATCCCTGCTTCCTAAGTTTGATGCAGCTGTTTCTATAACTGTCACCAATGCCAGAGAAATGCTTGCAAGCTATATGATATTTTTTAACTACTGCCAACTTCTGATATCCTGTCATTGTCTCCAATCAACAGAAATTTACAGGAAGTCATCTAGAAAGTGAATCTGGGAAATACTGTTTGCATCATCATAGATTAAATTTACCTTGGTTTAAATGGTACTATATAATGATAACATCTCAGCTATTCTTATAGATGACAAAAAAACCAAACACAAGAACACACACACACACACACACACACCCTAAATATACCTCATGGAAAGATATAGACTATGCTATAATGAGAATTTTGTTTTCTTTAAATTACACTGGTCTGAATATGATCACCCAAAAATAATAGAAAATAAAATCTGTGCTAAGATGCATACTGGAATACTCATCTGAATTTGCATATCAGTAAAAGAGATTAATTAAAGAAGATTAAAAATGAAGAGGAGAGCAGGGGACTATAACTCTGCATAGCTTCATGAGAGTAGTTTTGTAAAGTAAGAAACAAAATGTAAATATCTGATCACTCCAATGAAGTTGTGGCTATAGAATAAACAATAGCATGTAGAATGTGGAGGTCATTAGTAACCTTCAAAGTTGCTCCTTTGAAAAATTTCTGAGAGCAACTAGATAAAATTCGGCAATAATAGAAATCTATGAAATAGCATTTGTGTACATTATTTATGCAGTTTTTTTGAAGTGATAGCAATCTAGGTAAGCTGAGAATGATAAGAGACCTAAGAAAAATTGTGTTGTTATTTTTACAATTTTTAAGGTAGAAAATGATACAAGGTACATGACCAAAAATTATTAATGTCCCATAAAAGGGGAGATAAAAATTGTAGAAAGTAAGAGTGTGCTTTAGTCACATGGGCTGGGACACAACACATAATGTATGAAATTTAGCCATTCTAAGAATAATATATTAAAAAACTAAAAGTCCATAATGAGCTTATCATGTTTTAATATATATTATTTCAATAAACTAACTTCAAATTTAAATTTCCTCATAGTCTCACTTAGTAAATATCATGGACAGAAATGCGGGTTAAGTATCCAAAATGTCTATTTGTACTCATGAGATGAAGGAATAATTTTGTGATTGTTTTTGTTTTTTGTAGTTAAAAGAAAGCACAAAACAGAAGAGAATACTTTCATATTGAAAATTGGAAGGATTTAATCACTATTTCTGAGTCTAGTTATCAATTGACATGGCAATATCACAGTGTCCATGATATTTTCTAATTTAACATAAGGAATTGCATAAAACAGCCTCAGACATCACTGTAGTGATGTTGAGGATTGGAAATGATTATAATACAAAACAATCTGCGAGAACACAAAACATACATTACCTTATCAAAGCACTCACAAGATTTTGATTGCAGTACTCACTGATATCAGAAGTTGAGTGATTATTGGTGGAAAGAAATTGTTATAATAAAGTTTTGAGTGCAGACTGATAAAATGGTCCTTTAAGACTTATTTTAGTTTAAAAATTGACCTGTGAAATTCACCTAGGAAAATGAGACTGATTAACTTGAGTATTAAAGAAGAAAATCTTCTTTGAGTCCTGAGTCATACATGAAAGAGTATTTAAATTTGAATTAAGACGTGGGATGTGCTGCATTTGTTATAATGCCAGGCTTTAGGGAAGCACCTTAGAAGTACAGTGTATAAAAAACAATGAAGACTAGGAAAGGAGAGCTAGGATGCTGGACGGATCACTCATAGAGATGATTATTTTGAAGGATGACAACACATACAGTGATAGAATGTAAGCCAGTGAGCCAGGCACTGAAATTGTCTCTAAGAAAGCAAAGGTGATTAGAAATGTAGAACCTTGTTCTCTAATGAAGGTTGTTAACGTGACAGTGTATCAGGAAACAGATGTAGAGACAGCTAGAGATAATAAAATGTCAGTCTTATTGAAACAGGTCTTGTTGAAATTTCTGGGGAAGAAGATC
>PVIU01022237.1:0-29797 GCA_004026605.1 Ondatra zibethicus | reverse complement strand
AGTGGGAGGGGACCGGGAGAAGGGGAAGAAAGGTAAAAATTTTATTTCTTTAATTATGTTTTTGAATGGAAAAAATAAAACAAAACAATGTATGGAAAAAAAATATAACCCCAGTAGCACAGACACTGAGAGAATTGGACCCCTTGAAATTGAGAAGCTTTTTTAAAGCAAATGACATGGTCAACAAGACAAAACGGCAGCCTACAGAATGGGAAAAGTTTTTCACCAATCCCACATCAGACATATGACTGATCTCCAAAATGTACAAAGAACTCAAGCAATTGGCCACCAAAAGAAGAAATAATTCAATTTAAAAATGGGGTACAGACTTAAACAAAGAACACTCAACAGAGGAATCTAAAATGGCTGAAAGATACTTAAGGAAATGCTCAACATCCTTAGCCATCATAGAAATGTAAATCAAAACAACTGTGATATTCCATCTTACACCTGTAAGAATGGCCAAGATTAAAATAACTGATGACAACTTATGCTGGAGAGGATGTGAGATAAAGGGAACACTCCTGCATTGCTGGTGGGAGTGCAAACTGGTACAGCTGCTTTGGATATCAGTATGGCGATTTTTCTCAGAAAATTAGGAAACAACCTTCCTGAAGACCCAGCAATACCACTTTTGGGTATATATCCATAGGATCCTCAATCGTGCCACAAGGACATGTGCTCAACTATGTTCATAGCAGCTTTGTTTGTTATAGCCAGAACCTGGAAACAACCTAAATGTTCCTCAACCGAAGAATGGATGAGAAAAATGTACATTTACACACTAGAGTACTACACAGCAGAGAAAACAATGACATCTTGAAATTTGCGGGCAAATGGATAGATCTAGAAAACATCATATTGAGTGAAGTAGCCCAGACCCCAAAAGACAAATATCATATGTACTCACTCATAAGTGGCTTTTAGACATAAAGCAAAGAAAATCTAGCCTAAAATTCACTATCCCAGAGAGCCTAGACAGCAAAGTGGATCCTAAGAGAGACATACATGGAACCCATCCATATGGAAAGTAGAAAATACAAGATCTCCTGTGTAAATTGGGAGCATGGGGACTATGAGAGAGGGTAGAATGGGAGGGGAGAGAACGGAAGGGGAGCAAAGAAAAATATATAGCTCAATAAAAACAACAAAAAAGAAATTTGCTCTGATGAAGCTAGATGGTGGTAAAGCACACCTTTAATCCCAGGTCTTGGGAGGCAGAGACAGTCAGATATCTGAGAGTTCAAGGTGAGACTGATCTACAGAGTGAGTTTCAGGATAGCTGGCTACATAGAAAAAAATGCTGTCTCAAGAAATAAAAATAAAAATTAAAGCAAAGCAAGACAAAACCAAAAAAGAGAAGAGAAGGGAAGGGAAGGAAAGGAAAGGAAACGAAAAGAAACAAAAAAGGAAAGGAAATTAAAGGAAAAGAAAAGAGAAGAGAAAAGAAAAGAAAAGAAGAAAAGCAATTTGCTCTGAGGATCTGGAGATCTGGGTCAGCAGTTAAGGACAGATGTTGTTCCTCCAGTGGTTCTGTTCCTAGCACTCCCATGGCAGCTTGCAACTGTCCAATACCGGAGACTCCAACACCCTCTGGACTCTAAGGACAGCAGGTACACACATGGTGTATATATGTACCATTATTTGTAGGCAAAACAGTCCAATCACATAAAATAAAAGTAGACAATGTAGTTTTTAAAAGCAACTATCTCTGAGTATTTGGCACAATGACTAACAATCAATTATTGAACAAGGACAATCGGTAAAGATGCTGTTTCCTGACAACTTCATTAGTTCTAATTAGCTAGAGGTCTGGGGATCATATTAAGGGCCACTATGGATGCTCTTTCAGAAAAATGTTTTGTGTTCATTAAGTTTTTGTTCAGATACCAATTCCTCAGTAAGATGTGCACTAATAAATTAATTGAGTAATATTTGGAAAGAATATAGAGCGCAAAAGTTCACAGGAAAAACACAACCACTATAGAATCCAAAAATTACTAAGAAGATTTTTTAGAAGTATTTTTCAAGTATAAAGTCAATTTATTTGTTAAAAAGAGGTTTTGTGAACAGAGCAAAAAATCATAATAAAAAACAAAAAATAAGCTAATTATCTGTATGAAAATGGAGTTAATGATTTTTAATAAAATAGAAAAAGTTAAAAATATATTGATTTTAATTGTATACAAAAATATTTCAATTTCAATAACATTGTTTTAGTTTGGTGCTTGTTTCAGACATTCAGACACTGACCAGGAGCAATTTGAGGAGAGAAGGGTGTTATATAAGCTTCAGGTCACACTCTATAATTAAAGAAAATCAGGCAAGGAACTCAAGGCAGCTACCTAGAGCAGAAATGGAAGCAGAGGCCTTGGAGAAGCTTGCTGTTCATTGCATTCTCTGGTTGCTGTCTTATAGAACCCAGGTCACCTGCCTTGAAATGGTACCACCCACAGTGAGTTGGCCCTCCCTCCCACACAGCAAGCCCACAGAACAATTGAATGGCATTAGTTCCTCAGTTGAGGTTTCTTCTCCCCAGACGTCTCAAAAACACAACCGAAACAAAACAAAATAGCATTGAAAGCAACTCTTCCTGCAAGGAAGTGTTGTAGGAGGCCGCTTGTTCAGAAATAATCACTCATAAATTATACTATTTAAACCACTGCTTGGCCCATTAGCTCTAGTCTCTTATTGGCTAACTCTTATATCTTAATTTAACCCATCTCCATTAATCTATGAATCACAAGGCCGTGGCCTACCAGCAAAGTTTCAGCTTGTCTCCCGTGGTGGCTCCATGGCTTCTCTCTGACTCTGCCTTTTTTCTCCCAGCACTCAGTTTAGTCTTCCCCATCTAGCTCTGTTCTACCCTATCAGGCCAAGTCAGTTTCTTTATTAACAATGGTATTCACAGAATACAGAGGGGAATCTCACATCAAGGAAGTACTGTTTTTATTCCATGCCTCCTTGTGTGATTTAAATGATTCTTAATGGGAAAACTATCAATGTTGATACAGAAAATATGCTTTTCAATATTTATATTGCAAATAAATTAAGTTTATACATATAAAATATTTTCATACATGTATACAATGTATTTTGATCAAATCTATCCAGTCCTTCTCCTCAAAGTACTCCCTGGCTTCCGTCACCACATCTCCTTTCCCAGATTCATGTACTTTTGTTTCAGTAATAATTCCTTAGGTGGGGGTGGAGACTTTATGGGCCCTTCTTACATTCACATTGGAATTTTGACTGTCTTCATCTTATGCAAAACTTCTGCATGTGGCCACAGCCATGGCAAAGTTCATCTGTGCATTGGTCCTGAATGTCCAGAAACACTGTTTTGTAGTAGTTCTCTGAAATCTCTGGCTCTTCCAAGCTTTATGCCCTGTCCCCTCTTCCTCAATGATCTCTGAGCATTTCAGGCTAAGGGTATCATGTATATGTCTCATGGATGGCTGAGCACTCCACAGACTTATTCTCTGCAATTATTAGTTATGTGTTTTAAAATTGAGTTAAGGTTGTTAGTAGAAATGAGGCACGTAATTAATTGAAGTATTGCTTGCATACTCACAATTCTTGCTATAAGTTCCAGGAAATCATGTACCATTCATATACTATGTGACTTAATTCAGGCCAGAGCCATGGAACATCTCCCTCAAAGCAAGTGCAACCCCGGGAATGCCTGGAAGTACACAAACTGGTGTGAAGAAGGTGCCTATCTCAAATGAGTAAAGGTTTAAAACAAAGAGAATATCCTGGTAGGACAAAAAGAGAGAATTCTTTAGAAAAAAACTTCGGGGATTGGATTCGAATAAAAGAATTTCTACAAACAGAGGCATTTTTGGAGGGGACAGTTTGAGTTAAAGCAACATGGGAAAAAAAGAAAATCACAGTATCCTTTCAGAGCTGTTACTAGTTCTGTGTATTGGAGTAATTACTCTGTGCCATGCAGTGTTAAGTAGTTTATATCCATTCTCTCATTCATTGCTACAGCTTCACTAATTATAGGTGACAACACTGTACTTTATAACTTAGGAGATGGGTTCACAGCAATGAAGTAACGTGGTCTCCTGCTAAGGGATGGTACAAAATGAATTCAGATCAGGTCTTTCAAACTCCAAAGCCTGTGCTTTTTTTTTTTTTTTTTTTTTGAGACAGGGTTTCTTTGCCTAGCTGTGGCTGTCCTGGGACTCCCTGTCTAGACCAGACTGACCTCGAACTTACATAGATCCACCTGCCTCTACCTATTGAGTGCTGTAATTAAAGGGGTGCACCACCACTGCCCAGCTAAAAGCCTCTGTTCTTAAATACTAAGTTCTATTCCTCAGATATATATATGTATATCTTATATATGTTATATACCTTGGAGACTAGAGAATTTCAAATGCTAAGTCAAAGATCCTGAACTTAAAATTGCAAAATTGTGAAATAAAAAAGATTTTCTTGTAACAGTGAATGCTTAGTGAGAATACAATAGTAAGACCAAGTAAGAAGAAACTGTAGACTTGTCTTTTGTTGTCTTTTATTCTATCCTGAGCACTGAACAGTTACAGTTACGCATTCTCAGCACTTCCACCCCCTGTGTTAGCTGACATCCACTGGAAGAAATGTGTCTGACCAAAGCAGAGGGCAATACTAATCTGTGGATATAGACAGTAGTAGGTTACTCCCTAGGACCTAGGACTTCCTTGGCCTCAGACTTTTGACCAGGATTAGCATATGATCTGCAGAAAACTGAGCTTGTCAACATTTCATCCTTGATGGAAAATGGACTCAGAATATCTCAGTTCTTCCTCAGAACTATTGGCAGTTAAGGATTTCTGGCAGAGAGGCTACCATTATCTTCAGTGGTGTGACCAGTGGTGATTTCCTCGTGCTCCAGTGGGAGAAAAAGGGGATAGGGGATACGAAAATGATAAAAATTCGTCATATACGTGTATGAAACAGTAAAAGAATTAAAAACACAGCGATTCAGGACTGGGCAGATAACTCAGGCAGTAAAGGCCTTGCTGTCCAAGCAGAGTATGAGGATCTGAATTTAGATCCTTAAATACCCATATAAAATCTATGTATTGTACATAGCCCTGAGTGGACATAGGATTGGTCTGAAACTCACTATGTAGATCAGGCTGGCTTTGAACTCAGAGATCTGCCTTCTCTCTGACCCCTAATCTGGGATTGTATTTTATTCTAGAATAGCTTCTGAGTCTTTCATTGTGTCTCATAACTTGAACTTGAAGTAGCCTCTTTAACTATTTTGTTGATTATTCTTTGCATTGGTTTTAAGTGATTTTTAATATGTATTTTGAGATTATAGTTTTTCTGGGAGGCATATCAAAGAAATATATGTGCATATTTTAGTGCATATTCTCTGGAAGTACATAACATCTAAGAGTTTTATTATTGGTGCTTTAAACTTTAGTCACTTCTTGAAAGAAATGTCTGTCAGATTACTCCACTATGGAGCTATGCCTTCACCCTTGTAATTAGTAAGAATCTTGTGGATGAACACTTGTACTTTGCCCACAGATTTTTGCATGTGCCCTTCTGTTGTTCACACTCTACTTCTAATTTCAACCTAATGGCTCAGGGTTTATTCTAGACTTCCTTATTATTTCTAAATGTTTTATTTACTCATTAGTGTATGCGGATGTGCATGCATGTGTGTGTGTGTGTGTGTGTGTGTGTGTGTGTGTGTGTGTGTGTGTGTGAACATTTGGAGGTCAGAAGACAACTTTTGGGTGTCTGTTTTCTCCTTTTATGATGTTAGTGCTGGGAATTGAAGTCAGGTGTGGGCACAGTTAGTGTCAAGTGTGTTTACGGGGAATTGAAGTCAGGTGTGGGCACAGTTAGTGTCGAGTGTGTTTACCCATTGAGAGAGCCATATTGCTGGTCTTCTTTCTGTATTTTTAATATCTTTGCCCAAACAGTGACCTCAAGCCTAATATACAGTCATCTCACCTCCACCTCTCTTTATGCTGCCTACGCCTATCCCCTAAGGGAAATAAGAACAGTCACTTCAACTTTAGAGTTTATGTTTTTATTTTTGTACAAATGAGAAGGTGCATGCCTACTTTCTTTCTTTCTTTTTCTTTCTTTTTCTTTTTACTTTTTTTATTTCATGTGTGTGGTATGTACGTTTGTGTGGTTTGGATACATGTGTGAGTGCATGTGCACAAGTATGTGGAGTCCCAAAGCTGATGTTAGTAATCATCATCAACTGCTCTTTCACCTTATTTATTGAGGCAGTCTCTAAAATCAATCCATTGATATGGCTACTCTTACTTGTCAGGTTGCCCTGTCTCTGCCTCCCAACATTGAAATTCCTGGTGAGCCACCTAGACCACTGGGAATTCACATAGGTTTTGGAAATGTTAACTGGGCTTCTCATGCTTGCCATTGCTTCTGCGCCCACCTCCACCTTTTGGGTCCCTTTTTATCCTACAGAAATGATGGTGCACCATAAAATTCTTTCAGGGCTGGAGAGATGGCTTAGAAGGAAAAGTAATTTGCTTCCAAGCCTGAAAAGCAAAGTTCACTCCCCAGAGCCCACATGGTAAGAGAAAAACGGCTCCTGAAAATTGTCCTCTGACTTGTGCATACACTATGCAAGAGAATCATCAAACCCTCATATACACATAAATGAACGTTTTAAAAAACTTAAAACTATTCAGTTTGATTCATTCATTTATATAATTCTCACTTCATAGTGATCTTTTAATTTTTAAAGCAGGTGTTAGAACCCCATTGAGCATATATATCGCAGATTATTTGATTTATAATTTATGGGCATTTCAGTTGTTTCCAATATTTTGAAATAGCAAACAATGTGCATATCATTTTCCACACATATTTCAGTCTGTTACTCAGGGTCTCTTAAACAGTTTTTATTCTTCCTCTATCATCGTCCGTCACGCATTTAGTACCCGGAAATTGGGAATTTCCCCCAAGAGATGGACCGTATGTATAAGGACTGAAAAGCCAATGTTATAAGGAAGGGGCACTCCATGTCACTTTAGAGAAATTGATGATGGAGGCTTAGCCTCATGTGGTTTCTGTTAAATTCAAACTTCCCATCCAGGCAACTGCACAGTGGTTGGTAGGCCAAAAGTAAATGGTACCTTGGAGACATTGGGAGACTGAGGAAATTTCACTTTCTATATATTTGGCTTTCTCCCTTCTAGTTTGCCCAATTGCTATTGTTGGTTGCCTTTATTTTACATTTACAACAGTATCTTTGATATATTGTGGGCAGAAGATCCTGAAAATGTACTTCCTAGATAGTAAATATCCCTCCGTTATGAGAGAAGATCCAATTGCATATTTATTGCTTTGGGGAAACCTCAAGGCATAATAACTACAAAGACATATATTAATCACTTCAGTATCAAAATGTCTTTCCCCACAACACCATGTTTATTAACTGTTTTTAATAAAACATGACATTTTTAGGCATTTTTTTCTGTTGCTTTGACATCTTAGGGCCTTGTGGATGCAGGACAAAGCTGTTCCTCCCAAAGTTAGCTGATACTTACAGATAAAAACTTGCTTGATAGGCAAACCAACTAATAATCATAATTCCATATCTCTATCTCCACCTCACTTTTATCATGTTTCTGCATTCTAGAACACTGTCAGCTTGCTCAGCTAATGGCAACTGATGACTACGCCCTGTAGCCCAAAGATCGCCGACAGTGTTTACCCATCTAATTCTAAGCCTAACCAGCTGGCCTTCCATTTCTACCATTTCTTCCCATGAAAAAGTCAATAAAGGCTATTATCCAGGCTTTCCTCTGCTCCTTTTGCTTCCTGACTGACTTCAGTGAGTCTTCATGTAGCCTTTGTATGTGATGGCCTGGTGTGTGCTCACTTCTCATGGAAGCTGTAAATAGCCTCTTGATCTGTTGCCCTAATTATACCTGCATAACAACAATAACAATGCTGCGAACCAAGGGCAGAGTACGGAGAATTATGATGGACGAATTGTTTAGCTTTTTCACTAATTTGTTTAGAAAAAAAACTACTTGATGCTGCCTGTGGTGGCACACATCTTTAATCCCAGCACTTCGGAGAAAAAGGCAGGCAGATTTCTGAGTTCAAAGCCAGCCTGATGTACATAGTGAGTTTCAGGCCAGCCAGTATTACACAGTGAGACCTTGTCACCAAAACACAAAACCAAAACAAACCATGGCTTGTTATTGTTGTAATTTTGCATTCTTCAAGTAATACATAAGATGAATTAGCATTTGCTTGATATTAATGCTTTTTCCTTTGGAGAAGTAAATTGTGTATTCTTGTCTTCTGTTAATTTGTACAGAGTAACTTTTAAAGCAAATTGGATCTACATGGATCACGGTCCTAAAAGTAAAATGTAAATCCTTAAAAATTATAGGAAAATTTCTAGGTCTGGGATTTGGTTAAGGATTCTTACTATTCAGAGTATAATCCATAAAAGTAAGTATGTGTTGTAATGCATCAAACTAAATTTTCAAAATTTAAAACATTTTTCACTATTAAAGACCCTATTATGAGAGTGAAACACAAACTCTCACATATACTGATGATGGGAATAGAAAATGGTACAGCCTCTCAAAAGGGAAGTTTATCTCCTTTTGTTTCCATTTTTCTTTTTCAGTACTGAGTATGACGCACATTATCAAAGTGCTCTATCACTGAGTTACACACTTAATCTCTCCGTTTTCTTGTAAAGCTAAATATGCAATTACTTATAAAACCTAGAAATATCACTTGGGTATTTATCCAACATGAAGGAAAACTCATTCTCATATAAAAATATGTATACAGATATTCATAATAGCTTTGTTCATAATCATTCCAGACTGGAAACAACATAAATATCTTCCAGTAGGTGAGTTGACAAACTCCAGTACATATATACTGTGGAATACTCAACAGTAAAAGAAATGAAATGCCGATGCAAAGAAAATTCTGCATGCATGTGAAAGATTTGATACTCACTGAAGAAAGTCAAGCTCAAATGGTCAATACCTTATGGTCCTATTTATGAAAACTGGAAATGACAAATACAGAGTTGTGGAATATTTGATTAGTGGCTTTCAGAGAAATGTGCTAAGGTGAGGAGTGGGTGTGACTGTGAAGGAGGAGTGTGAGGAAATGACTTTGTGATGGTGATTGTATGTACCTCTCTCACATACCCACAAATTCATATAAGTACTAGAAAACTGAATAATCTCTATAGTCTGTGTGACTGTATTTTACTATATGTCACCACTATGGGAAACAATTGGAAAAATACAGTGGACTATGAGCTAGTTTTGTGAACTCTTGTACATTCATATTTCAAAATAAAGTTTTTTAAAGTAATGATGATTTGTATAATAATGTTAATTTGAGACATTTATAATGTTAATTCTTGCCATTTTCATTATTCCTTCACTTTTAAAAATGTCCAAGTTGTTTATTTAGAGATCACTTTTATCAACCAAGACAAACATGCTTCAAGTGTAAGGCCAATGAAGTTATTTTAAGCAGTTTTACTCTCAATTCTGCATATAATATAAAGGTTCCTGACATTTTAAATTTTCTTTTTAGTAGTATTTTCATTGTGTTCATGATCTAATTAAAGACAGTATTATAAGAATATTATAAAACTTTGTATGAAATGTTTTATTCTTGCAACATTATATGTCAGTTTAACTCTATGGCCTTTGATAATGTGTATTACAACTATATATAAAAACTGAAAAATACAATATGCTTTGTTTCAAAAAAATCCCATGTGTTTAAAGAAATTAAAAGGAATGAAAGCAGTTTCTGTTTATATATGAATGTGCATATGAAAATTATTTTTGCTTCATTTTAAGGGAATATCTGAAATTCCATTTGGATTTATTTTCCTTTAGCTTGATGAAGAACATCCTTTTGTCAAGAGGTCAAGCAGAAACGAGGCAGCAGTAGTACAGCTAGAGGATCTCAGAGGATCCCTTGTGCAGCTACTAGATAATTTCATTACAATTCCTTAGACTCCTCCAGAAAGAATATGACTAACCCCAATGGATTCAAAGCATTACTTAGGCAACAAAAAGATTAGCATGGCTTCAGTTCACCAGCTCCATAGTCCTACATTGTTACAATAACCTAGAGGGCCCAGGTGACAGGTTGCATTAACAATCAGTTGTCATGTCCATGAATAAGCAACTTCAAAGTATGAATCAAGGACTTCATGCATCTCAACCCTGAGATGGAGGAATGTTGAAAGCTCTATGTTCAACTAATCATATAACCATAGATGAGAAACAGCCTTGGGATCATGCCTCCTAAGACTCTTTACATTGCATTGTCCCAAGATAAAATGCAGTATTTTTCCCAAGGCCCATGCCAGATTATAATCAACCCATGCATAAATGGTTTATACTGAAAAAAGTCACAGAGGTACCAGGTATTGCAGCTGTTTTTCCTACACATTTAGTATTTCAGGCAAATTTAAGCCTGTTGACAAATTATTTTCTTCATTTTGCTGCAATTCAAAATACTTTGTCTTTCTTCATTCTTAAAGAGTATATTTGTTGAGTCCAAAATCATGAGTTGACTTTTGTTTTCCCAGTACTTTAAAGATTCCCAGATACCATGATTTTAGATATCAGCCGCTTGTGCTATAAAAGTTTCCCATATTTATGTATCTTTATATAATGGATTGTTTTTCTCTGCCAATTTTCTATGATTTTGTGTTTATAAACTATGTGATAATTCTCATCTTAATTTGCATATTTAATTGTATAAAACAATGTGATTTGTTGTAACATTTTCATACATGAATATAATGTACATGAGTATAATGTTGATCTTATCCTTCCCCTCCTTGCCTTTCTCTCACCTTCCTTCACTCCTTTCTTTTAGGCAAATAGTTCTTTTTCTACTTCCATGACTATTTTTCAAATCTGAATTCAGATCACAAGAAAGTATATAATGTTACCGGGCGGTGGTGGCGCACGACTTTAATCCTAGCACTTGGGAGGCAGAGGCAGGCGGATCTCTGTGAGTTCGAGACCAGCCTGGTCTACAGAGCTAGTTCCAGGACAGGCTCCAAAGCCGCCACAGAGAAACCCTGTCTCGAAAAACCAAAAAAAGAAAAAGAAAAAGAAAAGAAAGTATATAATGTCTATCTTTCTGGGTGTGTATTATTTTGCCTAACATGATTATCTTCTGTTCTGTCCATTTTCCTGTAATCATCATGATTTTTTTGTTCTTTAGGTCAAAACAATGCTCTGTTTGTGTTAAGTATCATATTTTCTCTATCTATTTAACTGCTGGTAGGTACTGAGACTGAATTTATAACATTGTTATAATGAACAGTACTGTGACAAACATGGATGGTGCAATGATCTCTGTGGTATACTGACTTAATATTTTTGGATATGCACATGTATACTCAGTAGTGGTAGAACTGTTTGGTTTAGTGAGGAACCTCCATAATTATTTCCATAGTTTTTACATCAATTTACATTACCACTGTCTTAGACAGTATCCTATTGCTGTGAAGAGACACCATGACTGCATCAGCTCTTATAAAGGAAAGCATTTAATTGGAACTGGCTTACAGTTTCAGAGTTTTAGTTCATTATCATCATGGCAGGGAGTATGGTAATGTGCAGGCAGACATTGTGCTGGAGAAGGAACTGGAAGTTCTATATCCAGATCAGAAGAAGGCAGCAGGAAGAGAGAGAGAGAGAGAGAGAGAGAGAGAGAGAGAGAGAGAGAGAGAGAGAGAGAGAGAGAGAGAAACTGAGCCTGGCTTGAGCATTTGAAACCCAAAAGCCCACCCCAGTGACACACTTCCTCCAACAAGTCCATGTCTTTTAATCCCTGTCAAGAAGTGCTACTACCTAATGACCAATCACTCAAATATATGAGCCTCTGAAGGCCATTCCTATTCAAACCACCATAGCCACCAACAGTGAATAAAGGTTAGCTTCTACCTCCATCCTCAGCAACATTTGCTGTTGTTTATTTGTGATAACCATTCTGATTAATATGAAATGCAATCTGAGTATTGTTTGGACTTGCATTTTCATGATGGTCAAAGATGTTTATTAATATATGTATTTGGCTTTTTAAACTCATTGTGGGTACTTTCTGTTCCATATATTTGCCAGTTTATTGATTAGAATTGTATCCTTTTGGTTAGTTTCAGAGTTTTCATTCTTAAGTTTTTTCAGTTCTCCTCCTTTACACAGTTCAGGATCCCATCCATGGAATGGTTCCTCCCTTCTCCCCCCCACAACACTAGGTGGATATTCCCATTTAATTAAGAAAAAAATTTCAAGTTCTTTATTGCTTTTATATATTAATCCCATGTCAGGTATGTAATTAGGAAAGATTCATTTCTCCAACTTGGCAGGATGTATATATTTGCTCACTCAGGTAATTGTTTCTTTTGCTCTGCTAAAAGGGTTTCTTAGGGGGAAGTGGTGGAATAAGAACTTCACCTGAATAAGGATAAGAGAGGAGAATGAGGGCAAAATTACCAAACTTTATAGACATTTGTGAAACTTTTCAAACAAAAGAATGATAAATAATACCCTAAATTCTGTAAACAAAACCCTAAGTCTGTTCATCTTCCACCTATTGATTAAAACTTAAGATGGAATGATTTCTAAGCTCCAGAATAATACTATTGAGAATTTTACACAATGAAGAATGATTAATTGCTGACTTTGTTCTCTTCCCTGATTAATGACAGAAGCATATCACCACCAGTGGTATAGATATTAAATATACATTTGTATCCATATGATTTAATTTTTATAGGTATAAATTTAATTTTTAGTATAGGATTTAATATTTATTTTTATAAAACATTACATTGAAAAACTCTAAAGTAATGAATAAATTTACATTATGTCGTTATTGATCATAGGACCAAGACTAGTAATACATACTATCCAATAAAACTAAAAATATCTGATTTTTGCTTGCTTATAGGCTTTTCTTATAGTCTGATGAGGATAAGTCATAATTTATAGTTTCTGAGGAGATTAGAATGATATAAAGTTTGAATAAATAGTCATACCAAATTGCTCTAGTTCTTAATTTTGCCTGAGCCATTAAAACTCAATTAGACACAGACCAAATTCCTGTTTATTAGAAGGTTCAGAAGTCTTATAAATGAGTGCTTACATGGTTACAGAAACCCGTTGCATTCAACTCCATGCAGCCTTTTGCAAAAAAAGCATTGCATCATTTTAAAAACAAGCATATTTCCATGATTATACTTATGTTGAGAAAGAAACTCCAATCATTTTACACCACAGTGATGTTGACTGCTTAAGCAAATGAGAGTATGAGCCATTAGCTTCTTTCCCTCTTAAATCTTCTCTGCCATTAACACTTCATCCCCATCTCCATGCTGCTTGAAATATTATTCATAGTCTCTTGAACCAACTAGAATTGTATGAAGTCTTATCCCTCTTCTACCAAACAGAATTGTTTCCTCCATTCTTCTTATCACTGCATATAATGTGTAGCTCAGAACACAGACTGTACTAAACCATGTTAGTAAATTCAGTTAGACTAAAACCAAATATAACATGCAAAGTGAAAATAATGCTTCCAAAAAGAACTTTCTGGGACTAAAACGATGGTTCATTAGGTTAAGTGCTGCTATGCAAATGTAAAGGTATGAGTTTGGATCCATGTACAAAGCCATGCATAGCTACATACCCTTGTAACCACATTGCTCATGGGGGCAGAGACAGAAGAATAGCTGGAGTGTGCTGTGTGACAATGGTCTTTTTTCCTATCACTTGTATTATTTTTAATAAATGCTGATTGGCCAGTAGCCAGGCAGGAAGTATAGGTGGGGCGACCAGGCAGGAAGTATAGGTGGGGCAACCAGGCAGGAAGTAGAGGCAGGGCAATGAGAACAGGAGAATTCTAGGAAGAGGAAAGACATAGTCTGCAGTCATCACCCAGATGTAGAAGACACAGATAAGAATGCCTCACTGGTGAAACGTACCAAGCCATGTGGCTAACACAGGCAAGAATTATGGGTTAAGATGTAAGAATTAATTAATAAGAAGTCTGAGCTAATAGGCCAACCAGTTCATGATTAATGTAGACCTCTGTATATTTCTTTGGAATTGAATGACTGTGGGACCTGGTGAGACAAAAACTGTCAACAGGGGTGTGCTAGCTCTTGTCCAGTCAAAGACCTGTCTCAAAGGAAAAGTCAGAGTGATAGAGGGAGACACACACACACACACACACACACACACACACACACGCACACGCACACACGCACATACACCATGAATGCAATAGAAATAAAAACAATAAAATAATTTTTAAATTTTTTTAAAAAGAATGCTCTGCTTTACTGCCAAGACCCAAGCAAGCATGCTAAGAATACTTGTGCAAGACTTACTGTGGCTATTTCTATTGGTAGCAGAAGAGAACCAAGGAATATGTATTGAAAGTAATATGCACCCTGCTCTAAGTTACTCCATATTGTATAAAACACTTCTTTTTCAGGCAGTGCTTTGCCCTGACAGACACTATTTTACTCCACTTCTTAATATAAACAGAGAGGCACTATATGACTCTGTATCTTGTTGGGCACATAAATACCACCATCTATTTGACTCCACATATAAGGTACAGACTGATAAATATCTTACTTCCCAAAGAAGAAGCAGTGCCACTCTGTAACATGAGGGCCTAGTTGGTTTCTGTCCTCCCACCAGATCCCACAGTCATTAGGCCCCAGAGAAAATCATACATATTAATGATAAACTGATTGGCCCATTAGCTCAGGCTTCTTATTAGCTCTTGTAGCTTATATTAACCCATTATTCTTATCTATGTTAGCCACATGGATCAGTACCTTTTTCAGTGGGGCAGGTCGCATCCTGCTTCTTCGGTGGTCTGGGCAGGACTACGGGGGAGCTTCCTGCTTCCCAGAATTCTCCTATTATTATTGCACCACCTCTACTTCCTGTCTGGTTTTCCCTCCTATACTTCCTGCCTGGCTACCAACCAATCAGCGTTTACTTAAAACATAATTGACAGATATAGAATTGTTCTCCCACACCACCACTCTAAAAATTACTAAAGTAGTTTTGGAACATATGAGCACATGGGCTGTAATGGTTGATCTTTACTGTGAACTTGATTGGATTTAAAATCACAATGGAAACATGTCTGAGGGGGGTATCTAAATTTAGTTTGCTGAGATGGGAAGTCCTACCTTAACTGTAGATAACACTATTCCACAGAGTAGCCAGTCCCAGGTAGGGATGGCACGGTTCCCTGAGTGGCTGCAGTAGGCCACAAGCCCCAGACAGGGAGCTGAGTGGTGGGTGAGAGACCTTGATGGGGCAGCCAGTCCCACGAAAGGAAGCAGACAGATGGGCACACCACAAGACCATGCCACAGGTCTCTGAAAGCAGCTGATCCTAGACAGGAAGCCATGTGGATGAGCAAGAGACAGAAACATGGATAGGCATACCATGCAGAGTGAAGTTGGATATTTATTTAGTGGGTTATGGAGGAGAAAGGGGAGAAGAGCAGAGAGAGAGACAGAGACAAAGACAGAGAAAGGGGGAAGGGGAGACGTGGGGAGAATGGAGAGACAGAAGCTGCCTCTTTGAGAGAGAGATGGAAAAGGAGGGACTCAGGCTAGAAGCTGAATATCAACTTGCCTCAGGAGATGGGGGAAGGAGTGGGCATGGCTTGTCTCTTAAAGGGACAGAGCATACCATTACATTCCCATCTCTTTTTTATAATAAAAGGGTAGGAGGTTAGGCACCACAGGTTAAAGAAATTGGGGCAGCGATTCTCAAGACAGCTTTTTGCTTATTTGTGGGTGTCATCTTGGTGGGGAACCTGAGAAAGCCGGTCACATCCTAGTGTAGCTGGTCTATTTGCTCGTGTCTGGTGTTTGTGGTATGGAAATGTCTGGTGTCTCTTACACCTTTTTAAGGTATTGACAGAACAGAGGACAAAGTTAAGTAAAAAAAAAAAAAGTTTAGAAAAAAATTTTAGGAACAGGAAATTGAGGGAGGTGTATTTGACCTGTTTAAGATGGATCTTTCAATTTGGCTCCCTGAAACTCAGAAGAATTCTTTGGCTTTGTGAAAACAGAAGTTTTAGATATATACATTGTATAAACAGTATCATATTTATGTCAGAATGACTGTGACAAATATTTCTAAACAATGAAAAGTATTTTTAAGACTGTGGAAGGCAACTTGAGAGAGAAATTTGATAACTTGTATTTGTCCTCACACCTTTATAACTTAAAGGTCTTGTATTTGTATTTTATTGAAATTTGTTTGGTGACAAATTTTAAACTGACAAAACCTCTCAGCTGTCAAACGGCATCAGAGATATTTGAGAAGGATAAATTTTTACTTGAGTTATTGATTAAAAACAACAGAGAACTTATTTGGTCGGCACCTAGAGCTACTCCTCAGGGTCCTCCATGGTCACTGAAGGTCGTATTTGCCTTTTGCTGTATAGCACAGGGCCTGCCAGGCTCCAGAAGATCCTGTGGGCTAAGAAATATATAGGAAGACAAACCTACATCCACCTGAGCAGCTAGGCAGTCGATTCCAGTGATTCTGTACACATCTGGAGATCTTCAGTTTAGATCTGAGTCATGGCACCAATGAAATTACCTGGTGCAAGTGGAAGGAAACACAGAACATGCAACAAACCTGCTTAGGAGTTTATTAGAGGGGGTGTGTACAGGCCTGGGGAAGTCAGTGTGCAGAGAGAGAGAGGAAGATGGTGCGTCCAGTTTTTAAAAGCTGCCTAGCACATGCACACAGGGAGTTGACATGGCTATGTCATATGCAGATGACAGGGCTCACACATGCACGTAAGGGCTTAGCTGAGTCATACGTGGATGATGTAATCCATGCCACATGGGTAACACAGGGCTCTTTAACATCCCCCAGAGCCATTAGGCACTTCTGCCTGAGGGCTTGTCTGCACATGCATGGCCCCTAGAACGCAGAAGTATCAACCTTATGTGGCTAAAATCATTACACCCAGTACTGATGAACCCTATTCAAATTGTCATCTGTCCACCCATCCATTTGTTCATTGTGTTCTTAATGCCTATGTCCTTCACCATTTGGAACCTCTCTTCAGATGATCAAATTAACCCCAAGACTTGGAGATGGCTCAATTCTAACTTCATGACACCACTACTTCCAACATCACTTTAAAACTGGTTTCCTTAATATTTTATGTACACTTATACTGATTCTCTTTGTGTACTTGTCAGATTTCTACTTGTTTCCAATTGGGCCTCTTTGGAACTCTGTCTCACTTTTTTAACTCGTTTGCAGCCATTCTGTAATATACACATGCTAGATACATAGACAGAGTGTATAATATTTGATGTGACCTGGGAATTAATATTGGTAGTTAAAATTAGAGTAAAAGTACCTGAATTTGTCTTAGTCAACTATTGGGAAAACTAGAACTGCTTGGCAAATCAGAGCCAAAGAAACTAAAATAACCCATGAATTTATTGCTATGAAATAATTTATGACATTGTAGTAAGACACAAACAAGTCCATTTATGCTCCTGACACTGCACACTTATGTTTCCTGAACATGTGCAAACCTATTTCAGATGACTTGTGCTTGGGGGAGTAGGGTATGACACTTCTGACATGGAAATATATGGCTGGATATGGAGACAGGCCTCTTCTATCAATCATATACACCTGCAGCAGACATTACCCAGCAGCAACAATGGGACATAACAAATGTATTTTGTGATACTTTTAGGAGAAAAAGTGCCATTGGAATTTTAAGTGTTGATTTTTTTTCCATAGAAAGCACCCTGCCTTGTTCTATAATATTGCCTTTTCAATTAAAACCATCAGAAATTCATTTTAGTTATATGGATAAATTAATAATTTACCTTTGCCAGCCCTATGATGTTCTTTGTTTTAGGCAAACATGATATTCATTTAACTTTTATGTCTTTAAATTAACTGTCAGTAAAACAACCTGATGTGTCTCCCCAACCAATTTTGTTACTTGAATTCTGAAAATAATGTTTCTTTTCATGTTCAAATAAAGCTAACTTTAAGAAAGAATAGGACAAGCAGCAATTCTGGCCTTTTCTTTTGCAAAGCACCTCTTGCAAGTAAAGAACTTTTGGAATTTGGCTCCCTTTCCCACAGTCATTTGGAATAGGATTGTATGTAAACAATAATATCCTGTGCTACTTGGGGCTCATTTAACTGTCCTTATTGCTTTAGAATGAATGACCTGGATTCTTTCTCAAATGTCATGCTTGACATTCCAGAAATGATGTAGGGTAGACTTTAAAATTTGTACCCCACACTACCAAGTTTGGGGCTTTCTTTGCCATTGGGCTTGGTGCTGGCACAGTCTTTCAAATAGCATGGAAGGTGCACCGTCCTTATTGAAAACATCTGGTACTCTGTACCTTTGCCTGTTATTGCTGGACACCTTTGCAGTAGTTACCACTTGGGTGTTTTCCTAGAAAAAGTGATACCAGTCAAAAACCCATAGCTTCTGAGGTCTTAGGTCCTAGGAGTGAACTGTTGTTTAGATAAACTGTCACAATGCCAAGCTATCTCATAAATATTCATGTTTCTACTCATAAACAAATGCTACTTCCAGCCTTAATCAGAGAAGCCTTTTGCAATGAAAGGGGCTGAATGCAAAGATGCATGGCTGCTCAAGATGCAGAAAATAAGCAAAAGTAGAGTGCTCTAAACAAGATATTTAAACTACCACTTCTAAATTGCAGGGATCATTGCTGAAGAGGGGGTGGAAAGAATGTAAGAGACAAATGATAGGTAGAAGGGCTGTGAAATGCTGACTTCTGGGCATGACACAGCCAATGCAGTCATGATCTCACAGCAGCTATGGCTGCCTGCAATGCACCTAGGTAAGACTAAACTGGACCCATCAACCATTATTTGTGAATTGGGAAGGGGCCCACAGGGCTGTATTCCTCCTGCTGAAGTATTGCCTAGTGGTGGATTCTGGGGAAGTAGAGCATACTTAATGAACTAGAAATAGAGTAACCTTTTTTTAAAAGATTTATTTATCATGTATACAGTGTTCTGCCTGAATGTATGTATGCCTGCATACCAGAAGAGGGTGCCAGATCTCATTACAGATGGTCGTGAGCCACCATGTAGTTGCTGGGAACTGAACCCAGGACCTCCTGAAGAGCAGCCAGTGCTCTTAACCTCCGAGCCATCTCCCCAGCCCCTAGAGTAACTTTTTAAAAAGAAAACTACTATAATCCCCATACTTGAAGTATCAAGGCTTCAAGGCTGCTTTGAGGTTACACAGCAAATTCAAATCCAGCCTAGAGACTTCATCTCAAAAAAATTAAATACATAAAAGAAGAAGAGAAGAGGAGAAGAGAAAAGATTAAGGGGGAAGGAATGAAGGAAGGAAGGCTATCATGCATTTATTTCTTCAGCACTGAAGCACTGAACTGGGAATTAGGTGATCTGAACTGTACTCCCTAGTTAACTCCTTGGCCTTGGAAAACATTCTTGGTGTCTCTGACCTTTTGTTGAAATCTTGAAATAACGGCATTACACTAGATAATCTGCAAATTCCTATATTCATCCAGGCAAACATCAGTCAGGAAGTAATGAAACATAAATTGCCAGTTCAGGCTCTGGAGCCCTGATGTAGGTACCACTTCACTCCCAGCCTCAGATCTCTGTTTTCTCTATATGTTTTACTGTAGATTGTACCTAGTGTAATGGTAAAAATAAAAATGCTGCGGATCCCTGGTGCTGCAGTGGCAGAAAGGCTGCAGGTCCCCAAATGGTGGCAGTGGGCAGCGGGTCCGGAGGGCAGCCAGTCCCAGGCAGGGATGGCACAGTTCCCTGAGTGGCTGCAGTAGGCCACAAGGAGAGACAGACTGATAGGCACACCATGCAGACTGAGGTTGGATATTTATTTAGTGGGTTATGGAGGGGAAAGGGAGAAGGGGGTTAGAGCAGAGAGGCAGAGAGAGAAAGAGAGAGGGAGGGAGGGAGAGAGGAGACACAGAAGGGGGAAGGGGAGAAGCGGGGAGAGAAGGGAGCAAGGCAGAAGCTGCTTCTTTGGGGAAGACATGGAAAAGGAAGAGACTCAGGCTTCAAGCAGGAAGGAAGATCTGCCTGCCTCAGCATACATGGAAGGGAGTGGGCGGGGCTTGTCTCTTAAAGGGACAGACAGGCAGATCATTACACCTAGTGTGTAGGGAAGTAGCTGATTTACTGAACACTTGAGCAGTTACTGTGTGGTAGCAACTTTCCAGATGTGAGATATATAAATCTTACTGTATCTATTACTACCACAACTACTAGCTACTATTATTCCAAGTCCATGGGACCCCAAAAAAACAGGGAGACTGACTCACCAAAATGCAAAAGCAAGGTTTATTGTGTGCACATTACAAACCTGCAGGGACCTTGTCAGCACAGCAGTAAGAGGAGGTATCTCATCCTTCTAAAGGGCATTATTTAAAGGCATAAACCAGAAAAGTTACATTAGCAGGGTTTGGGGTGACAGGTTCAATCCTCATTGGCTTGTCTTTATGGACTTCACAGAAATTTTGTTTCCCAACCACACCTGTTGCTTGTCGGATGACCAGGTGGGGACATTCTGCTGTTATTTGTACTCTCCAGATGGCTACCCTGTTACTTTTTCCCCTAGCCATTTCTGAGAACTGAAATGTTTTATGAGAAATAGCTTACACAAGACACAAGATGGAGGTGGAGGACAAAATGGAGGATCTTTGGTTCTTCAGCTACAATTTGAGCCAAATTCCTATGCCATGTACTTATGTACAGTATCCCATTTTGTTTTCACTTTATGGAAGAGAAAACTGGGTTGAGAGAATTTTATCAACTTGATCAGGATCATGTAGCTTCACAGGGCAGAAGCAATGGTTTTTGCTAGTGTCCTGTTCTTTATTTTATTTTGAATTGTAAATTTAAAAAAAATATTGATTTTTGTTAATTTGAAATCATGTATCCCAATCCTACTCATTTTCCAGTCCTTCCATATCCACCCTCCACCTTTGTAACTTCTGCCGATGAAGAAAATAAAATATAAAATATAAAAAAATCTCACTGTGGTAACTTCTATGTGTCACAGTGTGTCACACAGTAGACCCTTTTACCCAAACAGCTTTACTTGCAAATGTTCATTGCAATGAGTTACTAGTCTGGTTTGAGGCCTCTGGCTTCTGCTACACCATCAATACTGGACCCTCACTGGGACTCCTCTTGGATATCCTGTTGTTGCCCTGTGCTGTGGAGATCCTGTGGCTATGGTTCTGCAGGACTGGCCCTTCATGTGCTCCAGCAGTTCATAGATGGGGTGGATGTTGGGGTGGGCCAACTCAAAGCCCTGGATCTGGGCTTAGGTGGTAGCTGAGTTGGTCAGCCCACCAGTTCTCCTGCATCCAAGTCACCTGGGACAGCTTTCTTGCTTTTCCCAGGTGAGGCATAGGGCCAGCTCTCCCAGGTCAATGTCACAGATGGTGCTACTGTGCAGTGGCCAATGAGGTGCACAGTCAGTTCAGTGCAACCCTCAGACTTCAACATAGTTCCAGACTGCAGCCCAGACCACAGATGTCCACAAGGCCTTTGGAGGTAACATGGGCCGTGGACATCAGCACACAACCCTGCTGTGGCATGACCATGGACCCAGATAAGGACCTAGGTGGCAGTGCAGGCCTCTCACATCAGGCTGTTCCTCACCACCCTCACATTTCCAGTTCTGTCTGTCTTCGTAGTGCACTAAGCACTGCACTTCAGTTGATTTCCCATCTCTCCACCATGCACTAGGTCATTGTACTGTCACCCACCTGCCCCACTGCATGGCAGGCTTCTTTTTATTTTGTTTTTGATTTTTTTCCTTGATATTTTGTTTTTGACATAGGGGCTCAGTCTATAGCTTGGTATGGCCTGGAACTCATGGCAATCCTCCTGCTCTTGTCTTTTGAGTGCTGGCTAATCTCAAACTCATGATGATTTTCCTACTTCAGACTCCTGGGTTCTAGGATTGTAGTCAAAAACAACCATATGTGGCTTGTTCTTTCTTTTTAAAATCTCATTTCTGACAGGGAATGTGCTAGTATTATCTTTTCTGAAGCACACTGTTTGAATCCTGTGGATTCCAAATTGTATACATAGGGAGAACACTGGCTTGACTGAATTGTCCAAACTAAGGGACTAGACAGAAAGCATCAAGGCTACAGGCAGAAAAAATATGGAGAAGAACATGTCCTGGGGGTTTCAGGAAGGACACATGCTTTATTTGCCTAAGTTAGCTCTCACCACTATCTCCCTCATCCTTTCCCTATGTATGTTCATTTGTGTGGGGGGGAATGTTTATGCCTCTGTGTATGCTCATGTATCTCTTGCTCTCATACACACACACACACACACACACACACACACAAAGAGGGAGAGAAATAGAGAGAAAGAAGACATGTGGCACATGTAGGGTGTCTGACATGCACGTGTGTGTGTGTGTGTGTGTGTGTGTGTGTGTGCATGTTTGTGGAAGCCAGAGGTCGAATTTAGGTGTCTTCCTCAATCATTTTCACACTTTATTGGTTTTTCAATAAAAGAATTTTTATTTTCAAAATTGTAATTTAATTACACTTCTCCCTTCCTTTTCCACCCCTCCAAATCTTCCCACATACCCCTCCCACTGTCCTTCAAACTCTTGGCCTCCTTTTTCATTAATTGTTACCTGTTAAGTCTGTATAGTGTCACTTGTATGTGTGTATTCAGGGTTGACTGTTTGGTATTTGATAACCAGTTGGTATGCTCTTCCCTGGAGAAGCCTATTCCTCCTGCTCCCAGTTTTCCTCAGTTGCCTGTAGTTCATGTGTAGGGTTGGGGCCTTGTGGACTTTTCTCTGTCCAGTTTGGTACATTCATTTCCACCTTATTTTTTGAAGTACTGTTTCTCACTATGAATGGAAATTGCTGATTGGATAGACTAGCTGACCAGCAAGCCCCAATGATCTTCCTGTTTCCTTCTTCCCAGGCTGGGATTATAAGCATGTGCCATTGCATCTGGGTTTTTTGTTTGTTTGTTTTTGTTTTTGTTTTCATTTTGTGTTAGATATTTGAACTCAGGTCTTCATGCTTATGCAGCATACACTTTACCAACTGAGCCATCTTTCCAGTCTCCACCTTGTTTTTTGAAAGACTGAGAGTCTCTCACTAGGACCCAGAGTCTATATAGATTAGGCTAAACTGGCTGTTGAAGGAGCTTCAGAGATCCACCTTCCTCCACCTCCCCAGCATTAGGATTACAAGTACAGCTCAGTACGTTTTACTTTTTATATGTATGCTGGGAATTAAACCCAGGTCCTTGTGGTTGGGCAGTAAGCACTTTACCCCTAGGCTAGATATTCCTTGAGGCTAGTTCAGTAGCGGTACTCATGTATGTTGAATGGGCTAATACCTCGAAAGAGTATGATGTAAGATAACACACTGGTGTCACTGTATCTACAGAACAACAACATTGAGTTAAATGAGCTCTGAAGGCACACCTAGGTCAGACATCCCTTGTGTCAGCAGGTCTGAAAAGCAGTACTCCCTATGGGAGTCTGAGGAGCAAGCAAATTCCCTTTCTAGAACATTGTTCTCACTTAGGAATGGCTCTGAAATTCTGAGATGCTGGGATTCTGATATGATTACATCCAGAAGCTGCACTGGCAACATTACCAGAATTGGAGTTTTGTACTACTTACCTGTCTCCTGCAGACCTGGGGGACATTAACTGGAGAGTAACTGAAGGAGATGGGCTTATTAAAAACCAGTTTTGAAGAAGACAGAGGAGACTCTCATCTCAAATCTATCTTATGGGTCTTTAGGGTTCAGAGAACTTTTATGGGGGAAAAGGTGGGGAATATTGAGAGACAATGGGTAGGAAGTCCATGAACTGGGCAGGGCCTTCCTCACCGAGAGGTGTGCCTTCTTTCCTCTTCTCTGACAGGAACCTCACAATGGAATTTACATCTAGTTATCCAGAATTTGAGCAAAAGCTTCTATTCAGAATAAAGAACCAGAGAAGGGCAGAAGGCAGAAGGAAAGGTGCAATGAAGAGCTTCAAAAGGAACCCCATTACAATTCCTCTTTCCCACATGCTTGACTTTTGAGGGATTTGAACTATGTCTGACTGATCATTTATGCAGTGCTCATCTATTGCTGTGTAGATTCCATCAAGGTTTCCTGAAGTGTACAGTGAGAAAAGGAGCTACATGCCTGAAAGAAAGACCAAGAGCAAAATCCAAGTAAGAGTCAAGATTAGATGATATCAACGTCTCCACCTAGTGGAAGGATAGGCACCATTCATATGATCTCTGCAGGTTTCTACCATCATCCCCAGCTTGCCAAAAGTTCCTTTTGTCTATGAAGGAACTTGTTCTCTGACACCATCTCAATGATTCCTTGCCTTGGCCTTTGATGGTGGGGGATGTGGAAGAATGCATGTCAGTCTTTTCTCACGTAGCAGGACAAAGTAGTATAAGGAAAGGCCATTCTTAGGCCAATATAAGCAACACAGGAGGTTTAGAAAGAGTGTCCTGTGTCTTATTACTATGACAAATCACCATGACCAAAGAGCAAGTTGTGGAGGAAAGGGTTTATTAGGCTTACTGAAGTGTTTATCTAATTATTTGTCAGAGAAGGAGGGGAAGAGACACCAGTGATGTCTTGCCTCTTCTGTTTCTTCCTCCAAAAGAGCTGAGATACTTTCTCAGACCCCACCTTACTAATTCCTGTCTCCTATCTGTCCACAGTCCTCCAAACCTCTATGGTTAATTTTGGTCACCTAGTGGCTAGTTCTGCCCTCTGACTCAGAGCAAATTTTATTTTCAGAATGAAATCAAAATATCACACAACAGCTTATGCTTCAGCATTGCTGTTCATCACTGAAGGAAATCAGGACAGGAACTCAAACAGGGCAGCATCCTGGAAACAGGAGCTGATGCAGAGGCCATGGAGAGGAGCTGCTTACTGACTTTCTTACCACAGCTTCTTCAGCCTGATTTCTTATAGAACCCAGGACCAGCAGGCCAAGGATGGCACCACGCATCATGGGCTGGGTCTTCCTACATTGATCTCTAAATGAAAAATGCCTTACAACTGGATATCAAGGAGGCATTTCCTCAACTGAGGCTCTTTCCTCTGATGACTCTAGCTTGTATCAAATAGACACACAAAACCAGCCAATACAGCCTAAATTTACTTGGCGTTCACAGTAAAAGCAGCAGCTCTGATCCTAGAAGAGAAGAAAGGCTGACTGGCTATTGGACTATGGGGATCCTGCTGTCATTGCCTATTTAGACCTGAAATTACAAGCATACTCTATCACACATACCATTTTTTAAATGGGTACTGGGAAGTGAACTCAGGTTCTTGTGCCTGTATGGCAAGCACTTTACCCATTGAGCTATATCCTCAGTTCTCATCATGCCATTTTGTGTTTCTAAGTAACTGTACTTTGTCATGTTTACTTCCATCCACCACTAATACATCTCTTCTCTCCTCTCCTTTTCTACTGGGTGATTTTCACCCTCCTAATAGTTCCCTTTCTGTTTTCATATCATATATACATATTGAAATTTAGATTTCACACTTGACTGAGAATGCAATATTTGAAATGATCACATGTAAAGTCTATTTTGTAATATGACTTAGTATTTTGGTGTTTTGAAATGGGACAATTGAGATAGCATCTTTATAATAGCCAGTATCATACATATCTCTCATTAAATCTTTTTTATTTTTCAATTTTATCTATTTTGTTTATAAAGGTCTATATTTATTTTTATGTGTATATGTGTGTATGTATGTGCACCACATGCATGCAGGTAACTGTAGAGGCCAGAAGAAGATGTGGATCCCCTGGAACTGTAATTACATGTGGTTGTGAGATGCCCAACATGGGTGCTGGGAATCAAATCTAGGCCCTGCATGAGAGGAGCAGATGTGCTTGCTAGAGTAGAAGAAAAACTCCTTCTGACTAAAAGAATAGAAGTGCTGGCTTGAGTGGAGACCATTCCAGCTGGGCTGGATCTATCACTTGGCTAAGAGGCAACCTCTTGCAAGGTAGTCTTACTTTAAGTCATGCTAAAGTGCTGTGGTAACTCCTTCAGCCAATAGCCTCTAAGATACCAGTCCAGTTGGGCATGGTCTCTTATACTATAAATGTAACTGTAAAGCCTGGTCCCACTCTCTCACTTCCAGCTGCTAGATTTGATTCCTGTTCCTCATTCGTGCAGAGGACTGTGTTCTAGGTCTGTGATCTGTGAGTCTACCCCTAAATAAATAACCCTTTATTGTACAGAATTCTGAACTAGTGTGGGATTATTTTGTAACTTCCGTCATCATCTGGTGCCTGAACTTAGGGGCCAGTCCACCATTTTTGGTACTAGTTTGCCAGCCACATGGCACATAGGGCACTGACTCTCATGCCCACGGCTCTAGCCAGCACTCAGATGCAGCAGGCTGCTGCTCAACACTCCTCGGCTCACACCCCACATGCTGCTGCTTGGAGAGTTACACACTAGTCCACACGCAATTCCTGTGGCACACACAGTCCACAACTCGCACTGATGGAAAACTGTTTTCTCTTTATCCTGGGCCCCAACTCTTGGAATCATTTGATCACCTTAATAACGGCTCTTAATTTGTTAAACAAAGCATATTTTTCAATACCTAAGTAAGCAACACATGCTATTTGCTGCTGCTAGCATCTCTTGGCCACATGGCTACAACTGTGACACCTGCTGGCCGATAATGATTATTACACCTACTCCAATTAATTGTAATTGCCTTAAGATCTGAAAAACTACAAAAATTACTGGTAACATAACTATACAGGAGTTCAATAACTATTTTGCTTATACTATGGATGGTATTACAAGGCTTATGTGATTTTCCTTCTACATCCCTTTATTTGATTCTAGGAATTAGTCTTGTTTTTTATATTATCTCATTAAAAATGGTTTGATAATAGGACCAAGAATGAGGCACTTTTAGAAATAATACAGTCTTTACAGACTAATAGGTGACAGCTAGTTGAGAAGATAAATACTATGGAGAGGGATAGCATCAATTTGACTAAATTATCTGAAAGAATTTGTGCTATTGAATTTAACATTCAGAATTTGTTGAAAAGTTATGATAGATTAATGGATAAGATATCTCTCTGGAAAGGTAATGTGCACACAATCAAAATTATGTCCAAGGATGAGACGTTATCTTTACTGGACAAGTTTCATACCTTGGAATCCTCAGTGAGGACATTAGAACAGAACACTGAACAAGAGATTCAGACTTTACAAAAGGCAGTAGTTGTATTTTGTCAAAAGCTTTTCTGGCATCTAATGAGATGATCATGTGGTTTTTATTTTTCAGCTTGTTTATATGGTAGATTACATTGAGATTTTTTGTATGTTGAACCATCCCTGCAACTCTGAGATGAAGCTGACTTGATGATGGTAGATGATGGTTCTGATGTATACTTCAATTCAATTTGCCAGTATTTTATTTAGTATTTTTGTATCAATGTTAATGAGTGAGATTGGTCTGTAATTCTTTCTTAGTAATTTCTTTGTGTGTTTTGATTATCAGGGTGATTGTAGCCGCACAAAAAGAGTTTGGCAATGATCCTTCTGTTTCTATTTTGTGGAAAAATTTGAGGAGTATTGGTATTAGTTCTTCTTTGAAAATCTTGTAGAATTCTGTACTGAAACCATCTGGTCCTGGACTTTTTTTTTGAAAATCTTGTAGAATTGTGCACTGAAACCATCTGGTCCTGGACTTTTTTTGGTTGGGAGACTTTTGATGACTCTTTCTATTTCTTCAACAGTTAGAGGTCTGTTTGATTTGCTTATCTGGTCTTGATTTAATTTTGGTAAGTGACATTTATCCAGAAAGTTGTTCATTTCCTTTAAGTTTTCCAATTTTGTGGAGTACAGGTTTTGGAAATATGACCTGATAATTCTTTGTATTTCCTCCGTGTCTGTTGTTTTGTCCCCTTTTTTCATTCTTGATTTTGTTAATTTGGATATCCTCTCCCTGCCTTTTGGTTAGTTTGGATAAAGGTTTGTCTATTTTGTTGATTTTTCCCTTATTTCTCTGTTCATTTTTTGTCTGACAGACCTGTCCAGTGGTGAGAGTGGAGTGTTGAAGTCTCTCACTATTAGTGTGTGGGATTTAATGTATGATTTAAGCTTTAGAAGTGTTTATTTTACATATGTGGATGCCCTTATATTTGGGGCATACATGTTCAGTATTGAGATTTCTTCTTGATGGATTTTTCCTATGACTAATATGAAATGTTCTTCTTTGTCTCTTTTGATTGATTTTAGTTTGAAGTCTATTTTGTTAGATATTAGGATAGCTACACCAGCTTGTTTCTTAGGTCCATTTGATTGGAAATTTTTTTCCCAACCCTTTACTCTGAGGCAATGTCTGTCTTTGAGGATGAGGTTCTTGTATGTAGAAGAAGGATGGATTCTGTTTTTATATTCAATTTGTTAGCTTGTACCTTTTTATTGGTGAATTGAGTCCATTTATATTAAGGTATATTAATGACCAGTGATCTCTATGTCCTGTTAATTTAGTTTTCATTGTTGGTAATGTTAATTTGTGCATTTCCCCCTTCTTTGGGATTTGCTGCTATGGGGCCATCAATTGTCTGTGTTTTTGTTGATTTAGCCAACTTTCTTGGGTTGGAGTTTTCTTTTGGTATTTTGTGTAGGGCTGGGTTTGTGGCTAGGTATTGGCTAAATCTGACTTTGTCGTGGAATATCTTGTTTTGTCCTTCTATGGTGATTGAAAGTTTTGCTGGGTATAGTAGTCTGGGTTGGCATCTGTGGTCTCTTAATGTCTGCATAATACTTGACCATGATCTTCTTGCTTTCATTGTCTCCACTGAAAAGTCAGGTGTAATTATGATAGGTCTTCCTTTATATGTTACTTGGTCTTTTTCTTTTTTTTTTTTCAGCTCCTAATATTCTTTCTTTATTCTGTATGTTTAGTGTTTTGATAATTATGTGGCAAGGGAACCTTTTTTGATCCAGTCTGTTTGGTATTCTGTAAGCTTCTTGTATCTTCATAGCTATACCTTTCTGTAGTAATGAGGAACAGGCTGCATTTCTGGCACCCAGCTAGCTTATACCCGAAATAATTACACAGAAATTGTATTCATTTAAACATTGCCTGGCCCATAAGTTCTAGCCTCTTCTTGGCTAACTCTCACACCTTAAACTAACCCATATCTAGTAATCTGTGTATCACCACAGGATCATGGCTTACCGGGAAGATGCTAACCTACATCCATCTCAGGCCAGAGAAACATGGCATCTGCCACACTTTTCTTCTTCCCAGCATTCTGTTCTCTTTTCCCCGCCTATCTAAGTCCTGCCCTATCAAAAGGCCAAGGGAATTTTCTTTATTTAACCAATGAGAGTAATACAAATGCAGAAGGACCTCCTACACCATTTTTCTGTAACATGAGGGCCGGGCTTGTTGGGATTTCTGTCCTGCCCTGTTCCTGCAGCCATTTAGCCCCAAAGAAAATCACACAGAGGTCTCCATAAGATTATAAACTGATTTGCCCATTATCTCAGGCTTCTAATTAGCTCTTGCAGCTTATATTAATCCATTATCTTTTTTTCCCATACATTGTTTTGTTTTATTTTTTCCACTCAAGAACATAATTAAAGAAATAAAATTTTTACCTTTCTTCCCCTTCTCCCGGTCCCCTCC
>PVIU01022236.1:0-29970 GCA_004026605.1 Ondatra zibethicus | reverse complement strand
AATAACTCCCCAGTGGCAACATCTTACATAAGTAGTGCACACTTCATGAGAGTAAGTGATTATTATTGATGTAATGTCACTAACTAAAGTTTAGACTATATTCGGGTTTCACAAAACTTTCTAGTGTCTACTAATCTGTCTTCAGTTCTAGGATTCAGCATGGTACCCCATGTGACATGCATGTTCCTTAATCTCTAATCTTTTTCTTTTCATCTTTTTTTTTCCGTTTCCTGGGCATTGAAGACTGCTGATCAGATATTTGCAGAATTCCCCATTGTCCATCTTCTGTCTTAGGAGGTGTCCTATGGTTTTATGAAGATTATGGACTGGGGAGAAATAATACGGATGTGCTCTCTTCAGTGCATTAGCTCAGGTGCACATGCTGAATCCATTTGACTCAGTAGCCATCAGCCTGGCCTGAGCACTTGATTAACTCTGTTCCCACAGCAAATTGATGCAGACTTTCTTTCCATGTGATGTGTTATAAAGACTTTCAGTCCAGCCAGCTTTCAAGGGGACAGAAAGGAAGCTGCATCTGGCAGAAATGAAAACATTGAATAGTTTATGACCACATTAATGTTATAAATCCAATAACCATTTTTGGAGAGATACTACTTAAAGAGTTTTAGCATCCACATAAGGGTCTTTATACAGGGTTCACTTTTCTCTCATACTTCTGCTCCCCATCCAGTCCTGTTGTCTAAAGAGAAGTCGTTCATTAAGTTTCAAGTTTATTAACTCAAGGTGGTTACACCTGTTGTGATATGACCACCTGGAGATGCTCTTAGGCCCTCTTCAGGTCCTACCTGGACTTGCACCTATCAAGACCTTCCATCCCCTAAATCCACAGCCACAACTCACTCAGCAGAAAGAAGACAGAACAAAAATGCTGTCCTCAATCCCACTGAACTGGACTGAAGGACTGTCAGTGGGGAATGTCACAGTGTATGCAGAAACCAATGTATACAGTGAACAGACAGAAATGTCGAGAACAGAAAGCTCAGTGGTAAGTTGTTTATTTTGACAGAGGAGAAATGGGATAGGTAACTAATTAGGGGCTTCATTTCTGCTTTCTTTGCTCTTGCCTTTATCTTTTAAGGATCCATCCATAATCCCCTCTTATCTGCTCATGTTCATGTGAATTGGTTTGTCTAACATGAAACTACAAATGCTGGACCATGAAGGAAATCAAACTCCACTTCCAAGAGGAGGCGGTCATTTGAGAGCAAGGCCTCACCCTGCCCAGGGATTCCCACCTATTGCTCACTATAAACCCCTGTGTCCAATAAAAAACCCTTAACACTCTCTGACTCTTGCAGATGGAAACTCCAGGCCTCCTCCAGGTCAGCCTTGACAACATCAGTTCTTCTACCATTTCCCATCTCTCATTCTTTCTGTAGAACAGTGAGCAAAATGCACCTCAGATCTCAGTAACAAGCTAGACTGGCAACTTTCTAATGCAATTCCATTCATATAATTCATTCTCCATCTAGTATTTAGACTTCCTCCACTCTATTGCTTCTACTCTTTGTTTATTTGATAATTTATTTATGCTACCTTAGGTTCATGGGTCTTTATTTCAGTCCTGTGTTCCAGGTTCCTCAGGTAAATGTGAGGTACAGATTTTAATCCTCATTCTACAAGAAAAGAAAATGGGATTGAGAACCTTTGTATGACACACCTCATCTCCCTTTCAGCTCTCAGCTCTGTCTGGCTTTGTTGAGTATACACATTATTATATACTGTGAGGAAAAAACACAAAACAAAGGATCAAACTAATGAATAAAGTAGTAAACTTGCAAATTTTCTTAGAAAATTTAATTGGTATCAGCAATCTTATTCTGAGAGCACAGAGAAATAGTACATACATAGAAAGAGTTTCAATAACAATCCTACAAACAAATTTTATTCAGCAAGAAATATGCTTCCCTGTCTATTGAAAGAGATTTCTGTACCTTTGACTTTGTCTGAATATTCAAAATATATCATTTTCTTTGGCCTGATTTGCATCTAAGAGAGAACTCAACTGTGAACCCTGTGTAGCCAAGCCCAGCCGCTGGCTTCCTGATAATTTGCTTTGACCCCAACATAGATGCTTTACCGGTGCTTCCAGGAGCTTACAAACTCCCAGATGGAAAGAGAGCATGTCGTAAAATGTCAAAGGTGCACTGTAGACATTCAGTGTGTGTTGCTTGGTATGTCTTCTGGTTCTTGTGGCTCCTTTTGTGGGACTCTCACACAGCCAGGACCCTTCCCTTAACTGCTGTGCATTTGGTGTTCAACAGCAGCAAAGAAGCTGAGCTTTCAACAGATTGTGTCCTAGACACGGAACTGGCAGAAATGTCTAGCACCCTGTGTCAGGCTAGCACACAGGAAGCACTAAGCCAGTCTTTGTAGATCAAGCCCATAAAGAAATGAATGCAGAAGATGGGGCTCAAGCAAGACCAAGAATTGAGCTGGATACAGGCAGTTTTCCCACCAAAAATGAATACTGTTACTTCAACAGTTTAAGTAATGCTGTTTGATAATAAGAATTTCCTTTTATCAGACCCCCTGATAAACAATCAAAACAAATACCGTCTAATGTCCCTACAATTATCTTCCAAGTCTGTTGACTGATATTTCTATTCCACCAGGTCCCACAGTCATTTAGTCCCAAATAAACACAGAGAGGTCTACATTAATCATAAACTGGTTGGCCTAGTAGCTCAGGTTTCTTATTAATTAATTCTTACATCTTACATTAACCCATTATTCTTGTCTGTGTTAGCCATGTGGCTTGGTAATTTTTTTGCAGTGAGGCAGTCATATCTTGCGTCCTCTGAGTCTGGTGACCACTGCAGACTGTATCTTTCCTCTTCCCAGAATTCTCCTGTTCTCCTTGCCCCACCTATACTTCCTGCCTGGCTACTTGCCAATCAGCATTTTATTAAACAAGTACAAAAAAACAAACCTTTACAGGCTAAAATCATTGTCCCACAGCACACCGCCACACACACTTTTTTTCAAAACAAGGACTCTCAATCAAATCTCCCTTGTTTAGCTTTATTCCTGACCATTATCCATAACAACTTTTAGCCAAGACTCTAAACAAAGAAAAACATCCATAATTCATTTTTGGGGGGAATGGGAACGTAGTTTTCCAGGCTACTGCCTGCTGATTAGGGGCCTGATAATCTTACAGGGAACTAAAGAGAATTGGAATTATGGTCAAGTCCTAACTAGAATATTCTGTGAGGCTTGATCATCTCAGCCAGCAGTCTTAAAACTGTTCTGGTTGTAGAACTCAGAGGAGACTCCAACAGAGGTCCTCAGAAATGTTGGATCATCTGGGCCATCTGCTCCTATTAGAGGTTTTCAGGGGGTCTTCCTTGATCAAACCTGATTTTTTGTAACCCAGAATGAATCCACAGCCTCTCATTTCCTGTGGAAACAAAAGAAAAACCTCTTCTCTAAAGTAACATACCTTTTGACTTAAAGTGTGAAGTCAAGGCATTTTCAAAATATGTATGTTGGATTAATCCAGCAGCATTTATAATCAAATGTCTTTTAGTAGCTGTTGCTCCTTCCTCAACTTTCAAACAATTCAAAGAGAACACAATAACATACAGTATCCAGATTCTTTGTGTGTTTTCCATCTTTATTTTACTTTATTTTAAACTCTATTTTTTTATTTTTATTTCTAATTTTTGGCTTTTTGAGACAGGATTTCTCTGTGTATCTTTGGCTCTCCTGGAACTCACAAAAATCTGCCTGCCTCTGCCTCCCAACTGCTGGGATTAAAGGTGTGTGCCACCACACCTTGAACTCACAGAGATCGGCCTGCTTCTGCCTCCAAAGTGTTGGGATTAAAGGTATGTGCCACCACTGTTATTCTTTTCTTTTAAAACAGGACCCCGGCAGCTTGCTGAAGGTCCCCTAGACCAGCGGGCGCTACGGTGGGCTGCAGGTGGGGGAGGGGCTCCTGAGAGCAGCCAGTCCCAGGCAGAGATGGCTGCCGGTCCCCAGTCCCCAGCAGCTTACTGAAGGTCCCCAGACCATGTGGACACTGTGGTGGGTGGCAGACGGGGGGGTCCCTGGCCCATGGCAGGCAGCAGGGCATGGCGGGCGTGGCAAGAGATGGACAGGCACACCATGTAAAGTTAGACATTTATTAGAGAAGAGATAGAGAGAGAGAGAGAGAGAGAGAGAGAGAGATAGGAGAGAGAGAAAAGAGAGAGGAGGGAGAGGGAAGAGAAGCAGCCGCTGCTTCCCAGTGAGAGAGGAACAGGGAGAGAGAGAGTGAGTCGGGGTCAGAGGCTGGAAGCTGGAAGGGAGTGGGTGTGGCCTGTCTCTTAAAGGGACAGGACAGAATATTACAACCACATCGAACTATTCTCTTTCTTTCTTATTTTAAGGACTTTATCCTTTTCCTTTTCTCTCCTAAGCCTACATATATTTTTAAACACATTGTAAACTGTTTAGAGGTTCTCTTCATCTTTGAATCTGTCTTTACTGTATATCTCTCTTTTTCTGACCACATGAGTCTTTAATGTGCTAAGTGATATGACTAGGATTAAAGCCGTGTCTTTAACAGCTGGATTCAGCACATTCCTTAGCTTTCTGAGAGCCTAGGTTCATGGTGGAGATACTGGCTGGAGCCATGTTTATTGCCACAACTCTAAGGAGTTTCCGGGTCCCTGACACCACCAAGACGCATGCTGTCGGAAATTCATAGGCACTATTTAAGTGTTTGCTGCCAGGGCCTCTTAAAAGAACCGCAAAGTTTTGCAGCTAAAGCTGAGTCAGGAAGCCTCTCTTAAATAAGATGTGCTTGCCTCTAGCAAAGAGTAAAACTGGAGAAATTGCTGCTACCAAGAAGCCATGCTTAATGCTGTTATTTTGTGTCTAGAATTACTTCCCAAGCTTCCTCAGGTTTTCTGTGGATGCAGTTGTCCACATGTTGGGCACTATTTGTTGAATGATGTTTCTGTCTCACTAGGTTCCACAGCTGTTTAGTCCCAAATAAACACAGAGGGGTGTACATTAATCATAAACTTGTTGGACTAGTAGCTCAGGCTTCTTATTAATTAATTCTTACATCTTACATTAACCCATTATTCTTGTCTGTGTTAACCACATAGCTTGGTACCTTTTTTTTTTTTTTTTTTTTTTTTTTTTTTTTTTTTTTTTTTTTTTTTTTTTTTTTTTTTTTTTTTTTTTTTTTTGGTGAGGCAGTCACATCTTACATCCTCTGAGTCTGGGTGACCACTGCAGGCTGCATCTTTCCTCTTTCCAGAATTCTCCTGTTCTCATTGTCCTGCCTCTGCTTCCTGCCTAGTCGCCCAACTATACTTTCTGCTTGGCTACTGGTCAATCAGCATTTTATTAAAATACAATTGACAGAGTACAGACCATTGTCCCACAACACAAGTCCTCCAAGGAACTTCTTGGTGTGTGAAATTGATCCATAATATCAAGGCATGGCATGCAATCATATAGCACTCACACACACACAGGGGTTACTTAACTCTAATTCCACATTCACAATACAATTGATCCTGACCTTATTAACCTGAAATGAACCAGTTTTGTACTCTAAACCATGGTACTTCATTCTAGTTGCAGGGTTTTTCAAGATATATGTATCAAAATAACTTATAATAAAAGAACTCATTGCCCCATTTGACTAGACGGGTTCACAGAATCAAATATACAGAGAGATAAAAAAGACAGTTCTGAGGCCACCAAGAACTAGACAAAGACTTGACACCGACATGATAATTTCTCTGTGCATCTGTCAATCAAATCACCTTGTATCTGATTTTATTCTTTTCTTCCATTGACAGTGATTTCCCGAAACACAGAAAGTGTGGGGAAAAAATTGGCCAAAAACTAAAAAATAATTAAGATACCAAATACACACTGAGTATTTCCAAATAATTATAGAAATAAATGGAGCAACCAGAAGGATGAGAAAAGAATAAATAAGGCAGAATTGAAGTGAAACATTGAAAAATGCACTGAAACTGAGATCTCAATCCAAACTGACCTTGAATTTATGATTCTCATGCCTCATCCTTTTTAGGACCAAAGACCACAGACATGGCCTACCATGCCTGGCAGAAAAATGTCTGAATGTGTTCTGTGTCCTTTTTAACTTGCTTTGATTTAGTATAACATTTATGTGGTTCTAGGGATCAAGCTCAAGGTATCCTGAATGTTAGGAAAGCCATCTACCACTGAGCCATACTCCTAATAGCAAACCTTTACAGCTTCTCATGTTCCCTGAAACTGAGTAGCTAATGCATGATTAGTATTGTAACTCAGTGATGCTTCTAGTTGCAACTTTTTAACCCTCTTTTGGTGTGGGAAGTACTTCTCTATATGTGTCGCTTTTATTGGTTAATGAGTACAGTTGTTTCAGCCAGTGGCTTAGCAGAGTAGAACAAGGCAGGAATTCCAAGCAGATAGAGGAGTAAAGAATATGAGTCAGAGAGATGTCATGTAGAGACAGAGAAGAAAGACGCCTATGCATTGGTACTGGTAAACCATGAGCCTCAAGGTAAAATATAAAATACTAGAAATGGGTTAATTTAAGATGTAGGAGCTAGCTAGAAATATGCTTAAGCTACTGCTCAAACAGTATTGCAATTAATATGGTTTCTGTGTGATTAATTTGGGCCTAGGCATCCGGAAAATGAATAAACAGCCTCTACCTACACTCTTTGATCAGGAACAATGTAAGTATTCTTCTGAGGAGCTTGAAGAATGATACAGATCCACTTTCTGATGGTGTGCTTGTAAAGATATTGAATGAGCTAACTAACACTTCTCTGTTGGCATTGCTTCCCATGTGATTTCAAAAATTTCTAAAGACTTTCCCTCTGTGCATGATGAGATGTCTCAGCTACCTTAGAATAAGATCACACTCTTATTCTTCCCCATCTATGGACATGGAATGATCCAGGGACCTCTAACTACTTTTTGTGTCTACTGGTCACTTTTGTGATCTTTCTAATACAATCTCAGAAAAGTTCATTGTTTATTTTCATGTTAGACTACATTTATTTGGATGGATAAAGTGGAGATTCAAACACATACAGGTGAGTTACAATGAAGTGGACTGCCACAGCTACTGAGTGGAGGAGATAAAGCTAGCATCCCTGATGGCCTCCCATAGTGATGGTAGCTATAGCAGTACAATAGAGCAATCTTGAAATTAATAAGAATTATAAGGGCCATGACAGATGAACCAGAGGGAGCATTGAACAGTGGTGGGAGGTGGCTGAGATTTTAGTCGTGGGCACATCTGTGACAGACACAGAACACTGTAAGCAGTCTTTTCTGATCCCAGGAGACCAGGACCATAGAGACACAGGCAAGGCTATTTATTTTGTCCTCTCTTTATTTTTGGATATGGTAGAAGAGTGGGCTTTCAGAAAAGAATACTCTGAGAGACTATGCTACAATAGGTTGGAAATCCTACACTATACTGATTATAAAAACCAAAGGGTTCCAAATACTTTTAAAGAGACTTTGCAACTTTATGCATAATCTACAATAACATACATGAATTTCATATCCCTTGAGGTCAGAAGGCAGGGGAATTTAAGATTATAACTGTGTCATATGAGAGACACACCTAAGCATCCATTCAGGCAGAGTGCCATCAGGTAAGGGAGAAATAAATAAACCTTGTATATGTGTGAACAACAGAGAGGTAGACCTTGGACTACACTGAAGAGATTCACAAAGGTTCACAAAAGTAAGTAAGTGTTTAGGGAGGGAAGAGAAGGATAGAGGGGAGAACAAAACCTACTATTTTTAATTGAAAGTACATAGTTCAATAGTAGTGCCCTTGAAGATCTGCAGAACCAAAGTCTCAAGCACAATAGCACTCAGCATAAGCTTATTACACCACTACAGAGAAGGAAGAATGAGAAAAATACAAATAAAAGAAATCAAACAAAGCGTTCATATTCAAGAAGTAAAAAAAAAGAAAACTGTTAAGAAGAATGAAAATCAAAATTAACAAACTGGTTTGAGAAAGACTAAAGTAGAGCTTCTAAAACTGAAAAATATTACTATTAAAAATATCCAAAGGGTTAAACATTGGAACAGGCATATTTATAGAGAAAATAAGAAATTAAAATGTCAATATGATTTAAAATGTAAATCAAGAATTGAGAGATTAAAACAGAAAAGAGAGCTTAAAATGGAAAGTCAGCAAAGCATCTTCTACCTAAGGAGATAGTAACAGGGAACCTGGGTGGGTAACGCTGAGATAACACATTGGCAGCTTCCCTAAATTAACAGAAAACATGAATCCTCAGAACCAGAAAGTCACCCACTGTTGTAGAATATTACTTTAACTAGGCAAAGATGTATTGTACTTGTTTATACTGCAGAATATCACTTTAACTGGGCAAAGATGTATTGCTTTTGTTTATGCTGCATTTGTTTAATTATGAAAAGATGTTTTGCATTTGCTTCATCTTGCCTGCCTAACATACCTGATTAGTCTAATAAAAAGCTGAATGTCCAGTAGCTCAGCAGAGAAAGGATAGGTGTGACTGGTGAGCAAAAAGAATAAATAGAAAGAGAACTCTAAGGGAGAAAAAAGAATGAGAGAATGAGGATCATGCCTGGGGCAGGAAGCCAGGCAGATGTCTGCAAACCGGGCATAGAGAAGCAGAGAAAGTAAGATACACAGAAGAAAGGTAATAAATCCCAAGGCAAAGGCAGATAAAAGGAAACAGGTTAATTTAAATTAAAAGAACTAACCAGAAACGTGCCTAAACTAGGTCTAGCATTCAAACCTAAAAAGGCCCTATGTCATGACTTGGGAGCTGGTTGGTGGCCCAAAAGAAAAGGCCTGGTAAAACCCATCTTCCCCAAATTACAAAATCTTAAATCCCTGTTTTATCCTACAACACAGACTCAAACTGAAGCAATAGTAAAGAGAAAGCCTTAAAGAAAAGAAATGGTGGAGCCACAGGGCAACACTGAGATGGACAGCTAACATTTAGATGGATGAGGAAACAGCATGCTGATCAATAGTACCTTTGGGTATTTTTAGATTTGGAGAGAAATAAGTATCTGCATGTGTATTCTGTTAAAAAGAAATCATTAAGAACAGAAATGACAGGGTAATGGTAAGTTCAAGGACAGCCTAGGTTATCTGGAGAGTTCCAGGCTAGCTTTGGCTACAGCGAGAGAACTTGCTAGAAAAAAAATCAAAATAAAAAGAAACAAGAATAAAGTAAAAATACATTCATGTACTCAAAAAATATTAGTCATCAAGAACCTCTAAGCCTTCTAAAATGTTGTTCAAGAAAAAGATAATATCTTAATGGTATAAAAATGAGAAAAGAAATACTAAACATATGATTATACTAGACAGGTATTACTTGCAGAAAACAATAAAAATAAATAGTTAAGGGAAAATGTAGCATGATTAATAAAAATCCAGAGACAGAAATTGGGGTTCAACCTGAAAGTCAAAAAAAACAAAACAGCTAATTACCGATTCTTATCTCTACCTTAGTCCAAAATGGCGATCCTGCCTCCGGGGTTCTCAGAATGAGACTGTGTGTGAGAGCTGTCTCCTTCCATCTTATATTTCTCTCTAGTACTGGGATTAAAGGTGTGCACCTCTACTGCCTGGTTTCTATGACAAACTAGTGTGGCTACAGGAATTAAAGCTGTGTGTCACCATTGACTGGTCTGTAAGGCTGACCAGTGAGACTGTTTTACTCTCTGATCTTCAGACAAGATTTATTTATTAAAATTCAAATGAAATATCACTACGTTTCCCCTTTTGTCTAAAATAAAAAGAAGGCTATAATATACAATAAGAAAAATTACTATATATAATATATATAAGCAATAAGTACATCAACAATGTTTAGTCCATTTGCATTTGACAAATTCAGAGAAAATACTCCATATCTATCCATTCTTGGTGAGTCTGAAGTTTTGTACCTAATTTACTTTCTGTCATAATTCACTTTCTTCATCTGAAAAACAAGGAAGACTATAACTGCCCAGCCTTCAACTCCCTCAGAGACCCAAGGAGGAAATAATATTAACTGAGTAAGCAGAAAGTTGTGAGCAAGTGACTTCCAAAAATGTGAGAAATGACAGAAACAGCTGACTGCCTGGACAGTCACTCAAAGTTCCTCTGCAGCATTGGGGCATTTATCTTTGGCCTACAGACCTAGCATATCCTACAGACTTTTCTGTGAAGCAGGATATTCTGAAGGCTGTCCGTCCTTGCTATTGCTTAAAATCTACCATTTATCCTATCATATCTATATCCCCCTTTTTTTCTTTTCAAAACAAGAACCTTGAATCTAATTTCCATTGTTTATTTCTTTTCCTGACCATTACCAATAATAACTTGTAACTAGCCCCCCTAAACAATGACAAATTTCCATAATCCATTGAATGACAAAATCCACTGACCCTACCTCTTGGGTATCTGGGCATCATATTCTTAAACATAATCCCTGCTGCCTGCTGGTGGTGGTATATTTAGGGGATCCTGAACAGAAAAATTATAGTTAATTGTCAAGTCCTGGAAGGATAGCTGTATCATTTTTTTTGTCCACTCTGTGTGTAATGGAAAAGTGCAGGGCTTGCCTCAAGTCCTGGCTAGAGTAGTCTGTTAGGCTAGATCATCTCAGCTACTCACCTCAAAATTACTCTGAGTAGTTAGTAGTAGAAAGCTAATTTTTGAGTGGTGCTATCAGCTGAATGGCATCATATGAACCAGGTGGAATCATTGTTGTGGGGCCCCATCTTCTTCCTGGAGATCTCAGAGATTACTGTAGGAAAATTTACCTTTCACTTTGGAAAACTTAAACATTTTCATATCAAAACAGTAAGTTTGAATTTCAACATATTATATAAATTATATATGTGAATACACACACACACACACATATATATATTTTTTCAAAGAAAGGTACCATAGGGACAAAAAAAATAGGTATGGGGAGAAATAGAATTTTGAAAGCAGTTTTGATAACCTTAGTCACTAGATTTTTATCTTCCTTCTGTCCTACACAAAGCAGCTCTCCTGATAAGCAACAGAAACTCTGAATTTTTCTCTTAACAACATGCTTGAATTTAAAGAAGGATACAGCCAGAGTCCAACTCCTTATAATTTCCTTGGCTTGTTGTCATATGATATGAAAGTCTTTTTTTTAATCTTTACTAATGATATGATGTTTTTAAAGAAATTCTGAAGCCTTCAACACATTTCCAATCAATAATTGATCAATTTCTGTACTACTTTGTGCTAGAGGACCTGGCAGACCTGTATGGGACCAGATGTGTGCTGTGTATATGGGATGTTGCCTATTCCTGATCAATTCTTGTATCTGAATAAATAATAAAGATAATTCTGTATCATCTAGTATAAATTCATCAATTTCAATATGCAAAACAACTCTCTGCATATTGTGAATCAATAACTATGTTGAGAGGTATTTTTAAATTGCTTAGTACCATGAGAATAGCATATAATTCTGAGTTTTTGACAGAATCATAAGGGGTTTTTCCTACTTTATTTAAATTTTCTGATTCTTAACCTGCCTTTCCTGATTCATTGCATGAGTATAGAATATAGAAGCTCTAGTTATTGATTGTCCCATACAATGCAATTAGTTCTGTTTATAAGTTGAATTCTCATGCTTTTGGGATAACTTTTGTTAATCCCTCCCAAAAAACTACTACTGACTTCTGAAGAGGCCAATTCAGATGCCAAGATTGATCATTTATAGAAATCTACCAAAATGTATGTTTTCTACTTTCTATTGGAATTTTTGATTCATCCTCCATGGTTATTCTAGTATCCATAGCAGTATTGTATTTTACAACAGGCATTGGAATTTCTAATTTGGGGGGGGTGTCCTGCATAGTGACTGGGAATGTCTGGACCACTTTTGACCTGGGGGCCTACAAAAGGCCCCTGAAGTAGTTTCCTGAAGGTAACAGGTTGGCTTGTTTGTCTCTTTTTAAAAAAAAAAATCTACATTCATTGGTCCAATGACAGCCTTTGCCACATCTTCTGCATAATCTAGAAGTTTGGAGCCTTCTATTTGGGTTATTTCCAGAAGACATATTATTTCTAGGAATGTCCTGCCTGCAATCCCTTCTCAAATGGACCATTCTACCACAATTAAAACAATTGGTATTTTGATGTCTCTTTATACCTTTGCTTCTCCTATACAAGCCTCAGTGTTCTAGTCAAAGGATTCAACATTGGCTATGAATAGGATCCATTCATATATTGGTGCTGGTTTGACCTGTAAGGGCCCAAGTATCTTTTTTGTATTCTAAATTAGCATTTTCAAAAGCCAGAGATTCAATGAGTACTTATTTAACTTTTGGATCTGCTACCTCCCTAATTGTACAGCTTTAGTTAATTTTTGCAAAAAGTCACTAAATGGTTCTCCTGGGCCTTGTATAACCTTAGTGTATGATTAAATGTTTTCTCCTAGTTCTTGAATCTTGTCCCAAGCATTTAAGGCTGCTGTATGGCATAGGGACAAGATGTGTTCATTTTATATAGCTTGAGTATCCAGATCAGCATAATGGCCCTCACCTATAACTTGATTTTGGGAGGCTTCATATCCTCTGGCTCTCTCTTGATGTTCAAGGGCCTTAGCTTCCTCTCTCAATAACTCTTCCACTGTAAGTGTGAACCATCTTCCAATACAGCTGAGACTAATTGAAGTCAATCATGTGGAGTAACCTTATTTCTTGAACCCATGTCTCTACCAACTGCCTCACATAAGGGGAATGCATACCATAAGATACCACTGCCCCTTAATATCTTTTAGATCTTTCATACATATAGGCTCTGATTTACATTCTGAATTTCCTTTTGGGTATTTACTATTTACTGGATTTTCAGAAATAGTAACAGGATAAGTAGCTAAAATACTTGGTAAGTCATCTCTGACCTCTGAAAGGCAATGATGATGTTAAGTCTTTATTATTGTCTTTTGTCTGTACTGCATCTCTTTGCTCATCAATTCTGATAAGTTTTTCAATGGTTTCAAATCTATGTATCACTCTCTTTTATAGAGTATGAATTTATTTACTCATGGATATTTCTAATCATTTCATCAAATCAATTAATTTCTGGTTCTCATCATGTACATATGATTCCAAGTTTTAAGTTTTTCATTAATGATATCTTCTCATCCTGAGAGATTATTTGGATGATTTGTAGATTGCCTTCCAGGAAGGAGGGTCTATCTGCTAGCTTGTCAGAAGTTTTTAGCAGATATTGATTGTTAATTTCAACAGTATGACTCCTTTCAGATAATCTCTCAGTAACATCCTGTAAGGTTTCATGACCCATTGTCATGGAGTGAATTTTGCCTGTCAAATTGTGGTTATCATTTTCAATGGCATGAATCCTTTCAGCCAACTACTCATTACTAGTCTGTAAAGTTTATATTATTTCTAAAAGTTTCTCATTCTTGACTCTGCTATCAAAACATTTCTTTAAGAATATAATATAAATTATCAAACTAATAGAAGCTATGGTTAAGAATTTGTATGTCCAAGGTAGGTCATATATCTCTTTTAGAATTCCTTCCATAGTAGAAATGAAAAAGTTATTAAATTCCTAGATGGTGATATTATCTGCCATTATCAGATGACCTTCCTCCATTAAAATCCTGGTTCAGAAGAGAATTTTAAGGTGTAATAACAATGTGGGCTAGTAGGTGTCTCGGTTACACCACTAAAGCTGTCCAGAGATGCTGGACTTCTGATCTTATCAGTTACATTGTCACTAACCTGCAGATTTTCTAAGCAGAACTCAAAATCAAACAGAATGGATGTTTGCTAAAGAGACAGGGCAGCCCTGCAGTGGTTTCACACAGGCTGCAGGAGCCAAGGGAAGCCATGAGAGTCACATTGGAGACACACGTGGGGTTGGCAGCCTAGGAGACCACAGGACCCATAGTAAGCTGTTGGAGGAGGCACGAGAAGCTGTGTGGGTGTGGTGCCATGAAGTGGCAGAAAGCCTTGGGTGCCATGGGAAGTCATGGATGGATAGGCGGGACAGGAAAGGAAGCTAATATGGGGCAGATGGGATTTAGGAGTGCTAGTTTTTCTCCCAAACCCAGGTGGCAAGGTTTGGGTCTGGCCCTGACTTGTGGTGGATAAAAAGCCTCAGGCAAATGGCTTCTTTTGTGAATGTGTAGCATAAACATTGAATGCTAAATTTAGCAAGATTAACAAAAACCCAGAGACAGAAATTGGGGTTCAACCTGAAGGTCAGAAAAGCAAAAACAGCCAGTCACTGGCTCTTACCTCTACCTCAGTCAGAAATGGCAATCCTGCCTCCAGGGATCTCAGAATGAGACTGTGTGTAAGAGTTGTCTCCTCTCATATTCTTCTCTAGGACTGGGATTAAAGGCATGCACTACTACTGCCTGGTTTCTATGGCAAACTAGTGTGGCTACTTGAATTAAAGGTATGTGTCACCAACTGTCTGGTTTGTAAGGCTGACCAGTGAGGTTGTTTTACTCTATGATCTAGAGGTAAATTTTATTTATTATAATACAAATGAAATATTACTACAGGAAAATAAAGTAATTGAAATAGAAAGTCTAAGGAACAATGGCATGTAGATTTAAAGTATTTACAATAAAAGGATTTGCCTAACTTCATTTGATGAGCATTTGCTATAAATAGAAACTGATGTATTGGGTAAATCAAAATCAACAATTATAAGTTATTGTTCTTATTAAATTTCCATTTTAGTAGGGGAAGGAAGGCAGCAATAAATAAATGAACAAATTCAAATGCAAATTCTATGAAGAAAAACAGAAAGAGATCCTGTCCTTTATATGTCTCTTACATGTTCATGTATTCTTTTTAAAAAATTTAGTGACACACAGGAAATTATCATAGAAATGCTTAATTTTTGAAGAAGAATAAAAAAGTTATAATGAAGCATGTGAAATATTTGTGCTAAAATTCAAAGCTGAAAGAAAAAGGATATATTTTTAAAACATACAAGAAGATACATAATGGAACAGTAATCAATCAATTTAATTCAGTCATGCAAGATACCCACATTGGATTTCTTTGAAATAGGCCTGAAGGGGTTTGCTGACAGCTTGGATTCATGACAAAAAAGTTACATAAGACTTCAAGGTCTTCTTCCCTAAATACCTGGAAGAATGGCATTGTTAAGTCCTAAAAGGGGAAGCAGTAGAATCATAAGGTATGTGCTACACATGGGAAAACTTAGGGATTTTAGGGCTATACCCAGCAGAGGTACCATGCAGGCTCTGGATATGTGAAACTTGCCTTCAGAGCAGAGGAAGGAACTAGAGATACACATTGGATAGTCATGCATAGATGAGTAGTTCTTAAAAACATGAAACGGAATGAGATCATTAATGAAGTAAGTATCAATAGAAAGGAGAAAGGATTCAAAAGTCAAGTTTGGGGCCAACCTTAAATTAGTTAGGAAGTGGTTCTGGTTTGAATGTAAGACAACCCTATAGATTACAGAGTTTGAACACTTAGTCTTCAGCTTTTGACACTGTTTTTAAAGAGTAGAGTAACTTTATAACACGAAGGAACCTTGTTGGAAATCCAGAAGTAAAACTTGGAAGTTTTATAGCCTGGCCCTATTGTGTGCCTACTCTCTGCTTCTTGACTGCAGAAGTATCATGGTGAGCTGCCTCTCACACTCCTGCCCACCTCATGCCTTCCCAGCCATGATAAATTAGAACTGTAAATCCAAATAAACCCTTCCTCCACTGGCTGGTCATGATAGCAACAGGCAGTTAATACTGAAGTTAGGGAGAAAAGATGGTGCAGACATGAGAAGGAAAATGAATACATTAAGGGCATCTGTGAAGGTCACTGGGAGGACAAAGACTGAAACACAGGACACAGGTTCAAAGAAAAAGAACAAACTACACTAGGTCATGTTTAATATCAAAATCATAGAGTGGTCAGATTGGAGATATCATAGGAATGCATGAATAATATGGCATTAAAAATCTATTATGACATTTAACATACTGATATTGGAAATTGAAAATCAAATGATCACAGAGGATGAGGGAAAGAATTCAACAGAATTCAGTATCAACTCATTAAAAGAATTGTAAGCAACTAGCAATAGACTAGGGATGCCTTCAACTAATTGTGTAACATCCAAAATCTATAACCATTAAATACTCAAATAGGCGAGATATCTCTTTAAAAACATTCAAGAAGACTCATTATTGAATGTTGTAACTGGGTCTTTATTGATACTTTAGGCATCACGGTAAGTATAAAAAAGTAAAGTTTTACCAGAATTGGCATGGAAGACAGAAAATACCATTAAATAATTTTATCACTCTATAAAATAAGCATCAAAAGGATTCTATAGACAAAATGTCAGCTTTAGAAAGAGTTTTGAAATGCAACTAAATAAAGCATTGATATGTAGTTGATTATAGTTCTACATACCCAAACTGGTTCTTAAAAGCAATCTTAAAGACAGTCTTGTGTTTACAAAAATATTGTAACATATATTGCATACATGAATATAAAAACATGAGCAATTTATTTCATGAAAAATTACAAAATTTGGTTTTTGGAAACATTTGAAAATAACCAAATAGGTGAACTTTGAGTTCACCAATAAACAGTGATGTTGGATGAGACTAAATATAATGGAAGTATATAAAATAACCCTAAATTAGACAGTACTTTGAGTTTTCTTTAAAATTTTTGACAAGTTGATTTGCACAGCTATGTGATAAAGCAAGGCCAAATTAATCAGTGCTGGTATGATTTCAACATGTGTGGGTGCACATGTACACTAGAAATTCTGAATGTTACACAATCCATGTTTGTATGATTTCAACATGTGTGGATGCATGTGTACACAAGATGTTTTGAACGCTACACAATCCATTGAAAGAGACTCCAGTAGGCTGCTAGCTGACTGAAAATTGTGGGAGTTGATTCTTTTCTTTCACCACGTGAGTCTCAGTGCTTGAACTCAGATAGCCATTCTTGGAGGCAAGCACCTTCCTTCTTGTTGGCTCCAGAGTCAATCGCTTTTAAGACATAACATCCTGCTCTATTAGAGGAAAAGATTTATCACGCATGGGAGAAATGAAGGACTATATAATAAATAAGGCTGAAAATTGCTTGTCCATATGAAAAAACTAAAATTATACCTCTACGGTCAAATCACACATACAAAGCAATTTCTATATATTGCAAACTTAAATAGAAAAGGGGAACTTTGAAATACATGTCTTTGACTCTAGTATAAAGAAGCCAGGGATAACCACAAAAGAAAAAGATTTTACTAGATTGAAAGTCATGAATAACTGTGTTAATATTGAGGAGTTCTGCTCATCAAAATATTTCAGGAAGAAGATGAAAGCAGAAGAGACACTGTTGGATGAAAGCAAGGACTATAGTTTTAAATGACCTCAACAAACCAGCAAGTGAGAAGGAAACAAATCTACATTAAAACAGTTAAAATATTAAAGACCATTTCAAAGAAGAAAAATAAACAACAACCAAATATTGCCTCCACTAGTAAGCAGAAGATACAAGTTAAGATAATGACCTACAAGTCATGACCACCAATATGACAAAATTAAAAATAAGACAATGCTGTGTATGACTGACAGATGGAATAATCAGTATTATACATTAGTGCTACTAATTAGAATTAGGACAATTGGTTTGAAGCACTGTTACCATCACCTTATAATGCTGATAAGTGAAATCCTATGTACCAAAGTCCTATATGCTTGCTATACCCAAGGAAGTCAAAATATTTAATGCAAGATGAATACATAATTTATAATTTTCTAATAGCCACATGCAAAATAGTATGTAAATAAAAACCGCCCTTACTAGTTCCTGTTTTATTTAACCCAATACAACCAAAGTACAATTTTAATATGTAATCATTATGGAAGATGTTAGCTAGATATTTTATATTTCTGGATAAGCTGGTATTTGATGCAGAACATATTAATTCAGACTAGTGACAGTTCAAGCTCTCAACAGCCAAATATGTCTAACTTGCAGTTACCCTGTGGGTCAGCTTAGGACTCATGGGAAATAAGTACAGCAATGCTTATATTCACAGAGGTGCTTTTCTTAACAAGAAAATCTAGAAACAAACAAAATATGATTAAAGATTGCTCAGATGATGGAACTCTGTGCAGCAGCTATGATGGAAGAACGGGTATCGTGAATCACAAGGATGAATCTTAGAACTAATGTGGAACAGAATAGACAATGCAGTTTCATTTTTACCATGCTCAAAGGGAAGAGAACTAGTTATCCCCATTTAGGAATACAGACAGTTGTGGTACTGTGAAGAAAAGCAAGGCAATAAAAACAAAATATCAGAGATAGTGGTCATCTCTGAAGGAACACAGGGGAATTAAGGAAAGTTAAATCAAACTTACAGAAGCTCCAAGTATTTTAATGTTTTCATTATTAAAGGTATTTTTAAATATTTTTATTTTTAATTAAAATTTTTAATTTAATCACAAAACAAAGGAAAGGATTTTATTATATCCTCACCTCACTCTTCGTGTGTTGTGTGTGTGTGTGTGTGCATGCGTGTGTGTGTGTGTGTGTGTGTGTGTGTCATGGTATGTTGATAATTTTTCTCCACACATACTACCCTTCCTCTCCCCTCTCTGGCACCCTTCCTTCCATCACATAATCTCTCTCTGTTTTCAAGTATCATATGCAAGTTTGTGTTTGTGCATACAGTTGAAGCTTGAGTCCACATATGAGTAAAAATACCTGACATTTAGTCTTTTTCCCACACATTACCCTCTTGTGTCCTCCCCTATGACCTTTTCCTCCCTGTACAGAATGCTCCTGCTACATTCATGTTAGTTGCACACAATTGTGTGTGTGTGTGTGTGTCTGTGTGTGTGTATTCAGCAGACAAGAGAAAATACAAATTATTTGTCTTTCTAGGTCTGATTTATTTCACTTAATATACTTATCTCTAATTTTGCATATTTTTCCACAAATGATATAATTACATTCTTATTGGCCAATTACATTCATACTTGTCACATTTCATTATTTGTTCATCTCTTGATGTGCATTTAGACCTGTTCTACGTCTTAGTTATTATAATAGTGTTGTGATCAACATGTATGTGCAAGTATCTCTATGGTGTGGCACTTTTAGAGTGTTGTTGTATGTCCAGAAATTCTATAGCTGGATTTCATAGTGTTTCTAGTCTTGTTGGTTTTGTGAGAAACTTCAATATTGATTTCCATGGTGGCTGTACCAGTTTACTCTTCCACAAGCAGTGCATCAGGATTCCTCCCCTACCATACACACAACATCTGTACAAGCATTTGTTAGTAGATTTCCTGACAGCCCATAATGTCACTATAGGTAATCTTTTTAGTATTCTGAGTCATAACTCACATGTTATTGTTTATTATGTGTTATATTCTCCATAATAAAACGAGGGAAAAATTAAAAGGTTGCTCTGGAAACATCATATTACCTTACTTGTGGCTGGTTCTTTCTTCCCTTTTCAACATGTTTTAACATTTGTCTAAAGCTACAGGGGAAGCATGGGTGGCCAGATAATGGCTGTAAACATCAGATATGATATTTAAATAGATATATTCAATATCTTATTTAAGTCATAATAGGCACTATAGTAAGCTCTTTAATTGTTCCTTATATTTCACATGGGAAAATAGCTTAGACAAATAGATAATTGATGAAATAAGCGATCCAAATTTACATCGTTCAGCAAGTGGCCAATACAGGATTTAAAAGAAAATCTGATGGGAGGCAAAGTCTAAGTCCCCGGAACTGATAGATAATGGTGTCTTTATTTATTTTCAAGTTACTTCTTCCCTTGCTTGCTTTTTCTTTGTTTAGTTTGGCACTGAGGATTAAAGCCAAGGTCTTGTGCATGCTAAGCACATGCACCAAAGCACATCTCTAGCATCCCTTGGTCTTTGCTTACATAATTCACTTTATATAAACTAAGTACTCTGTAAACTCAAAAGAACAAGACCAAAGCTTGTGATATGAGAGTTCTCCCATTTCTTTGAAGCAGAAGTTATCAGGTGCCCTTAACCTGGAATATGGATATTAAACAAGCAACCACCATTGATCAAGCAAGTCATTTACATCATTGCTAACATGCTCTCTCTCCATGCTAGGTTTCAAGGATGCCCTGAAGCTTCACTATGTTGCTAGATTGTCATTGTCCCCTTTTGTACATGAGAAGACTGAGACTCAGAAAGGACCATTGTTAGCCCAAGGCTATGCATTTAGACAGTGGCCAACACAGGGTTTAAATGAGAATCTATAACCTGAACAAATGCTACAAATGAAAGGTACTAATTTTGCAGCTCAATGGTGGAGGGTTTGCATATCATGCTCAAGGGGCCATCCGCTGCTAGCACTACAAAACAAACAGCTAAGGAAATGCAGGTGTATAGTGAGTGCTTCTGTCACTAGAGTTTGCTGATGAGTAGACACTGAGTGACCTATCGAATGTATCCCTGTGTGGGGATGGAAATGGGAAAGGACACATGTGGCACAGTGCAAAGCAAACCCTTGGGCTGTGCATGCCTGAGGCAAGACAGGAAGATCCATGCTACAGTGTTGATGGGAGAAGGTGAAATTGGCAATAGAACTAGTTGAACAAAAAGACAGGGAGGAAGAAAGACGTATCATCATTCCACAAGATGCTTGACAGGTTAATGAAAATGAATGCAGAATCAGAGTATTGGGTGTTTTAAGCAGTTTTGCTTTTCAAAAGTTTACTTTGAAATTCAGTCATGTGTATAGTGAATAATTTATGTTCCTTGGAATCACAGAAAGGCTTTGAGATGCTTAGAAAAAAGAAGAAAGGAGAGAAATCTCTCCAGAGGGATTTGTGGGTTTTTACTACATGTTAATGCAACCAGGTATCTGGATCAGCAAATCTCACTATGGACTACGTGATAAAGAATCAGACTTGCTTTCAATGGAAGTTCAAGAAGCTTTCCAAATAGTATTTAAAAAAGAGCAAACTCTTCACACAGAGAATTTCTGTGTGGACTGCAGGCTGAAACTGCCTATCCTTTTTCTTCTTCTCCTATTATATGTATTACCTTTGTAGGCTTCTGTCTCCTTTCCCTCCAGAGTACCTGTGTTCATTCATGTTCTTGCTACTCAGTCCCCTCTGCCTCCTTGACTCTCTGGAGAGCAGCTCTGAGATGATATAACATAACCTGAAAAGCATGGAGTGGGAGGGGTTGGCTCGAAGGTCACAGGAACTACAATGGAGCATCAAATCAGACTCTTTTGCTAGTTCTGTGAAATATTTCAATAAATCTCTAGGCTTTAAAAGAGGATAATGACAATAAAATACAATTAATTCTTTGAAGTCCACCTGCTCACCGTCTTCTTCCTCAGAATGCTTCTGATTTCCCTTTTGGGCACAGGATAAATCCACAGGTGCAGACACAGTAAGGGAAGCTGGGGTGTCCTTTGAAGAACCGAGCTGGCAGGAGAGTCTAGGAAATATTGAGAGCCAAGACCAGGAAAATGATATGAAAGGCCAAATACAAAGGATGATTAAAAGAGAATTATGTGACATTCATGGTGAGCATATCAAGAAAGTTCTAGAACTAGAAGTTAAACAGATTTGTAAGCACTAAATGACCACTTTCCTACTCTGATATAGTCCATGCTACAAGAAAGGGGCAAGATCTCCAGGCAATGAGATGTCAGGAGATGGACACTCTCAGTTTCTCGGAGACAATGGCATTTCATACACTACTCTATGTGCACTAATGATTGCTTGTTCATTATGTAATGGACTCTGTCTGTTACAAAGAGGTTTCCTTGATGAAAGATGAGAATTACACTTGTGTGTGCATATATGGATAAATGTTTAGGATGTAGTTACAGATTATGCTGGTTTAGTAAACCGGTCATTGCAGATTCTCCTCCAAGGTCCATGACCTCACTAGTTCTGAGAAGAGGAAAAAATGGAAGAGAGAAATAGAGATTATATATTATAATAATCTCAAAAATAAAATGGAAAAAGTGATGATAATGATTTACATGTACTAGTAATTTACTATATAGAAATATCCTTATGCTTAAAACCATCCATCCACAATAACTCCAGGATGTAGACATTATAATTATGTTTGGAATAGTGGTGATGATGATGTGGTGATTCTGATGATGACGATAATAATGATGACAATGATGACAGTGGTGACGCTATTTTTAGCACCAGGAAAATTTACACAGTTCAGTTACACAATGCTTTCAAGTGTATGCAATTTTAAGTGTAAAAATTCACTTTGTACTCTGGTGAAATGTTGAACTCTGGTTTCTTAATGTCTTTCCATCAGCGCCTCGCAAATCTGAATTATCTATAGGACGTTTTTAAAAAGAAAGAAAAAGTACTTGTAGTCTCCAATATTCCCTAACTCTGGCTCTAAACTCCTAACAAGAGTCATTAAGCCAAAGCCAAATGTACATTAAAAACACTTAATAACTAAGGTATAAGACCAATAAAATTCAAATTAAAAACATCAATTCACTGTGTTAAGGAATGTTATTCTACTGAACTTAGATTGTCACTATTGATTTTAGAGGAGAAATATGAGTCCACGTCAGATTCTTTACCGAATAATTTTGTGTGTATTTGGCTTCAGTAATTCAGACAATGCCTGTGAGCTTAAGCATGCTATTAATTATTCCAAGGTTTTGCTTGTCAACTTAACGTAAATAGACCAAATTTTCCCAAACACTGCTAACAAACAGTCTTCAAGTTTCAACTTTCATTAAGTGTTGGGTGATTACTCTGTGATGGTGTCTTACATTGAAAGAAGACTCTCATCACACTGCTGTTGCAATGTTCACTAAATTAATGCTGACTGCTGGAAATCCACCTCACTTCATGTATCTGGCTGTGCTGATGGCAAAGACACCCAGATAATGTCTGGTGCCATTCTCTGAAAGGTGAGACCTGCAGATGATGTGTAGAGTTCGGAAGTTCCTACGCGGGGCGCATGCAGTCTGATGTCTGCTGTGCTAAGAATAAAGAGCTGCCACAGTACGTGAGTGAAGGACTCCTTCCTTCACTCAACTCCCCCACCACATTTCTACCTGGGATATTTTCATTAAAGTACCTTCTTGAAGTTATTTCGTGTCCAATTGGTCACAACGACCAAACACAAAATGTAGCCAGGCAAGGTGGCATGTTCCTGCAACTCCAGTGTTCAGGTTCTCCGGTCCTGTCTAAGTTAAACATTCACCTCACAGTTGTTTGCAGCTCCTGAGAACAGCAATCTTTAGCATGACTCATGGCATGCCTACAAACAGATCACCACTCATAACACAGATTTTTTTAATCTTTTATGAAATAGTTGGACTTGAAACTTTGTTTCCCATTTGAGGAACATGAAGCACAAGTGCTAGCTTCCCAGAATTCAGCAGGCAGGAGCTGCTCTTTCACTGTTTTTCCACTGTTAAATTTTGCTGCTGGGAGCATCCTCAAATTCACACAGAGGCTTTGTTCCCAGCCCTTTTCCACTTGACCATAACATAAACCACAATTCTATTTGTTCATGCTGCACCCACACACATAAACTACTGCTTCTCAACACCCCGTTTGGCCCAAGGATTGTCTGTAGGTGGATGACCGGTTTCCACGCATCTACACTGACTGTAAAAGTGAAGCTTCCTGTCCTCTGGCAAGAGACAAGCAATTGGATTCCACAGATTCTCCTTGTCCCAAATCGGTGATTGACATCACAGGTTTCCAGTTCAGGCTTTTCTCACCAATGAAGTGCTTCATTTGGGTTGCATGTGAAGAAGTTAAAGATTCTGATGTTGTTCAGATGCTTATAGAAGGAATGTGACGAATAAAAATGAACGAAAGCCCCAAACCAGTGCCTTCATTAAGATCTGTGTTGTTGGTCTTAGCACATTTTAGAGACAGGATCTTGTTCATAGCTCAGGCTGGTCTCAAATTCTCCATCCTCCTGTTTCCAACTCCTGAGTGCTTTATTAAGATTTAATATTTGACAAGAGTTGAGCCAGAAGATTACAGACTTGAAGCCAGCCTTGGCTAGACAGCAAATGTTGACTTAAAAAGAAAAAAATAATGAAATCAATATTGAATAATATTAGGACCTCATTTCATGGATAATAAAGGTCACAGTAATAACCCTTCTGATAATATATAATTTTAGATTAACTCCTTTGATTAAATCTGAGATCAATTATTTGGGGGAATTTTGTTTTTCATCACAGGACTCTAAAATATACTTATTAATTCAACAAATACTTATGTAATAGGATGTAAAGATGAACTTTACAAGTTAGCATTTTATTTTGACAAAAACTTCAGTATTTGTTATTTGATAAAAAAATTCTCAATTTAGAAATTGTTACATATTTTTTGGAAGCAGATTTCTTTGTGGTGAGAACTCAACTGTGTGGACTTTTGAGTTACACACAGACTATGCAATTGCTGACAATAGTTCTCAAAGAACACTTACTCCCCACCAGCACAGATGGCATAGATAAAGTTTCTGTGTGTGTTTTTTCAGTCGAGTAAATTGAGTGCATCCATGGCCAACCAGACTATCCCCTTAAAGATTGTTCTAAGTAGCAAGTTAAATAATTAATGCTCCTTAAATGACACTATTTAAATTAGAATATCTCAGACTTGGAAAAATATGTTGATTAGTCTTGCAACTGCCTTTTCATGGAGTTGCTCCAAAACGAATGGATTATTAAAATCAAGCAAACTGTTTCAAAGGGGAATAAAATCCTCTCCAAGGATTAGTGCCTGTGGGCCCTAGAAGTGACTGCTGTTTTGACCATGCACATTACAGATGGGGCTGTTCTTCCAATGTCTATAAACGATTCTGACCTTGACTGTGACTCAACAACATGAGAATGCGGCACACAGGGCAAGCGTGGATTTGCAGCAAGTTTCCAGGCAAGGCCACCACTTTCTACCAAGCGACCTTCTCTTTGGAGTTGAGGAGCCTCTAAGCTTGTATGTGGGACCTCCTTACAGGAGAACCGAGGAAGAAAATTGGACTTTTCTCGGATTTCAATCATAAAATATTTTGTACTCTAAGAGAAAAATAACCAAAACTTCCTAATTCTGAACAAAGAAAGGCAATTTAAAAATCACTACCACTCTACCTCAAGCCACTTAAAATTTGGCGGGTTGTGTGTTCACACATGAGTGTGTGTGTGTGTGTTGAAGGGGAAGGGGATAATAGACATGTTGGGAGAGTTTCCTTTCAATAATAGTATGTCAGAGAATAAGCTTTCTTGTTTAAAATCAGACCATAGAAAAGTATTTGATTTCTCAATTCTCTTTCACTGCAATATGCCACAGGTTAACCGGTAGCAATAGGCAGAAACTGCAACAAAAGCTACAACACCTCTCTCTCTCTCTCTCTCTCTCTCTCTCTCACACACACACACACACACCAGAAGCCATTTCTCAGTCACAGACTGGCTTTTGGGAGAAAAAGACTCCTCTATGGGAGCTGTGGTTCATATCACTCCTTAAAAACTAAATATAATTTTTTAAGACAGAGAAAAAGACCGAATTAGCCCTTAGTTGAGGCATCAGAAGAATGCAAATGAAGAAAAATGAAGAAAAGAAGAATCTTTGCAAAAAAGTATCAGAGAAGTGTGCATTTAACTCTATCAACTGGTAAGAAACAGGAAGCTTGTCCTCTCGGTTTAGGCCTCTTTGGTCTCTCTATCCATATGTTTCACATCTTCCCAGGTCATCCTGTGTGAGGACAGCACCTATGATGTCTTTGGCAGACAGTAATGGAAAACACACCCTCTGCATCATTGTGACAAACAATGGCCCACCAAGAAAAATCAGAGAATATGATGTCTGCCTGAAGAGAAGGCCAAGCAACCCATATAGTTGAGGTGTTTCTCTCTCCACCTCTTTGATGTCACCATCCAATTTATTGACAAGTTATTGAAAGCTTTTCCATTGCTTGTAACATTATGTGGTGGGAATTAGGTTCTCATGGATAGTGAAAAGTGAGGTTTCTGAGATCTTGATCAACACAGTTTGGAGGAGGTGAACTCTGAATGAAGTTAGCTGTTTGCTGTGGCCTTTAAGACTGTTTTGGTCCCTTAAGTGCCAGAATTCTCTCTGTATGAAATGTAGTTTCCTCAAAGTTTTGGTCTCAAGAGACTGAAGAACTAAGTCAAGAGATGCAATGTGATCCACTCCACCAAAGCTCACCACTAATACCCACAACATGACTTGAACACTGAAAGGAAAAATATTTCCCAAAATTCCCTTATACTACTGACCACTGCTAGTGTTTGTCCCCTCACATGTGCCCATTGTGAGGCATAAAGAGCCAGGGTGCCTCCATTTCCTCCTCCAACTGTCCCCATATCTCCTCCCTCATATCACCCTCCGAACTTCCTATTTTCTTTTTTTCCTCAAGAAAAACATTTGTTTTAGAGAATAAGGTCAAAATTGCACCATGATGTTTAGAAGTGGAGCCCTCAGGAGATTGGGATTGATAAAAGCAACAGGGAGGAGCCCCTCTGATTGACTTCTGATGGCACTGTATGAAGAAAGAGTGAATACTTAGGAAGTAGTTATGCAATGCAACGTTTGACCAGCACATATAAGGTTCTGGCTCCATCCCCAGCAGATGCATAAATAAGAAATCAAGAAAAAGAAAGAAAGAAGAGAAAGAGGGCACAAGGCTGTGAGATCAAACAATAAACACATGAACAGCCTTTCTTACCATGTGATAACTTGTACCATCAGAAGCATGTAGCTTGTGCCTCCCAGCTGCTTACTAAAGGAGAAGGAGGAAGAAAATAAGATGGAGAATGAGAAGAAGGAGGAGAAGAATAAGAAAGATGAGCATAGATATAAAAAGATTACAGATAAAATCATAATAAATCCCAAGGACTATAAAGGAAAAATTGTTTCTGAGAATCCCAGAAACTTTCCCTAACTACTCCGTAGGTTATCCTCAATCCCAGAATATCATTCAAGTGAGTCCAGAAGTGGCAAGTGCCACTCCTCTGTGTTGAGCAAATGACAGACCTTGACTCTAATTCTATAGCCACAAAGAATGTCAAGGCATGAGCTTGTGGGAACTTCCAGCAAGATTCCAAAGAAAAGTCAGGGAGCCCAGATATAGGACGTATATCTTAGGACGTAACTGCCAGTGAGGTCACTCAATGGGACAAAGTTTATTAGAGTCAAGGAAGTCACTGAAAACCAGAACTACATAACCACCAACAATGCAACACCACCATGGAAGAGCCATAATCAATAGACTATACAGAAAGGTCTGGAGGCCAGCAACTCCACAGGATTGTTGCAGACCTGGAACACAACCCTATACCAGCACACAATGGATGCAGGTCATCCTATTTTCACAGGCTCACAGATAGTAATAAGTTCATGATTTCATCCTAGATGAGACTGGAATTTGTATTTATGAATTAGTGCTGGGAGGCCTTAAGATTTTGGGACAACGTAGATTGCATTATTGCTGTGTTCAAGAAGAATGTCAGTGTCAAAAAGGTAAAAGTTATCATTAGCAATAGAAAAAAATACTAAGACAACAAATCATTCTTTTAATGTTCTCTTCTCTTGTTCCCAATCTTCTAGCTCTCTTACAAGCTCTGTGAACTTTCTGTAAATCATCTTTCACAAGGTTTTCCTACAGTTCATTATCAGATAGTACCTCTTCTTTGTCTTAAGTCTCTCTTCTTCTGTACTACTGATGCCCATATTGTTGACTTTCCATTCTGTTTCAGTATAAATTGATGCAACAAGATCCTTCTTGGTCCTCTTGCACATAATCACACTTCCCTACTATCCAGCTTCTACAAAGCTGTCAGAAAAATTTTCCAGATTAAATGTTATCAATTGTTCTTTACTTTAAAGCATTCCAGGTTTTCCATGATCCACAAAACAAAGTTCCTTGTCCAGGCACAAAATAATTTTATTATCTGTCTCCTGCGTAACGTCTCCAAACCTACCTTCTACAGCCCCCAACAAATGTCTTATGATCTCAAAGCACAGAATTATCTGAACACCCCAAAATGTCCACCCATCTGTCTGCAACCTTCTTTCATTCTCCTCTGCCTCACCAGTCCCATAGGCCTTCACTGACAAGGAGATGGCTGGAAACACATGGCCAAATGGGATAACATGGCCACATGGTGGCATAGGACCCTGCAGGAGTCATAAATACTTTATTCTTTCAGAGAAAAAAACAGGGGCATTAATAGGGACCCAGAGCTATTCACTGACAGCAAGCCTGGTGCTCAGAGGGCAATGTGTGCAAACAGTGACCACCTGCCTAGGACCTTACCTTACCTACTAGATAGAGTTGACCAAAGTGTTGTTGCTTACAACTGAGCTCAATTGTATTTATTTATTTACTTGTTTGTTTGTTTTTACACGGCATGGAGAACCTAAACAGGAACTCTTATGTTAGCATCCTCTTTTCTTTTGCTTAGAGAGCTGCTGGCCTTGCTTGTTTTTGGTCAGAGCTGTGTCTCCTACCTAACTCAAGTAGATGCCCTAGGCAATTCCATCTGCAACTCTTTGGATCTGGTCTTATTTCTATCATTACTGGACCCATGACCCTGGCACCATTCATTTCAGATAAGATTGTGTTCCTTTCTGATTTTCCTTTGTGCCCACTACTTATCTCTATTAGACCAGACTTTTGTAGTATAATAGATTCATCACAATTTACCGTAAGTATGCTCTAAATTAAGGATTTATTGTAGGACTTCACTGCTGTGAAACTATAATTGAAGCTGAGGAAGAGCAAATCCTGGAGCAGGGGTAGAAGGTCAAAAATAGGCAATAGCTAATTTCCTTGTAGATATAAATGTGAGTAGACCTGGTGGATCATTGAAGGAAATTCAAGATTCTGTCAGAGTGGGACCACAAAGGAAGAGCATTTGGAGAGGGACACTGAAGCTGTTGCCTTGAACATCTGCAGTATTCGTGGGTTCCTCAGCAAGATAGTGAATCTGGGGCCATGGTGAATAAATGCTGGATGACGGACAGAGGAAGAACAAGTTGGAGTGCCTCAGAATCTCAGCATCTCTCTCCTTACATTCAGTGGTGCCAACCTTCTGAGAGTAATTATCTCTGCTTCATTCCAGCCAATCAAATCTCCATTTATTATTTGGAAAGCCAGTAGAGAAAGCTACCCTGGGAAATATCACTTCCAAGATTTAGCCATATTCAGCTAACATCTTTTCTGGTAAGTTCTGCTCTAAACTATGAGAGTAGATGATAGAAAATGTGATTTGTGTGGTTTATTTGTGCCTATGATGTGGGAAGCAATGAATTGTGAGCAGTGTGCAGTGTTTATGTGGTTGTTACAGATTTGTGTAACAAATTCTCAGAGCATAGGTAGATATGGTGTTGTACATTGTAGGACTCAAAGTTTTTCATGTACCAAGATGGAATTTCAGTGACTCCAAGAATATAAAACACTTTACTGTGAAAGGCAAATTGAATTAATTTTCTATACCCATCTATTTATTTGTAATTTTTTTAAAAAATGGAGATTGTTTTTTTAAAGTAAATTTTAACATTTCAACTTTATGTCATTAGCACTCATAATTTTTTGTCTGACTCAAGAATGCCAAAGTTCCTCCTTGTCTGTCTTACATCATAGAAAGAAATGCAAGTTTCTCCATCAATAAAAAGAGGACTGGGACTGAATGAGCATATGATCAAACCAGACTCTCTGAATGTGGCGGCGAAAGTTGGCAGATGGAGAACCCACAAACAATGACACCAGGACCTATCTCTTCTGCATGTATTAACTTTTTGAGAACCGAGTCTTTTTGAATGCACTCCTTCCTAGGCCAGGAGGGATGGGGGTGGGCCTTGGACTTCCAACAGGG